>JAUMGZ010175430.1:0-14515 GCA_032359645.1 Pododesmus macrochisma | reverse complement strand
CAAAAGCTTTTGCCAAAGACCAGTTCTCCAAACCGTATCAAACGCTTGTTTGAAATCAATAAAAGCACAATATAATTTGTGTTTACTATTAGTGAGCATATTAATTAAAAAATGTAAAATTAAAATATTATCCAAGGTGGAATAACCTTTTCTAAATCCCGCCTGATTCTCAGTAATTAAATCAAAATCATCAGCAAATTTCTGCAGTCGTTTACTTAATATACTGGTAAACAATTTACTTAAACAACTTAGAATAGTTATTGGACGATAATTATCAGGTACATAGGGGTCTCCTTTACCTTTATATATTGGTCTAACCACACCAATTAACCAACTTTCTGGTATTATTCCTGAATCAAAAAGAATATTAAAATAATCTTTATAAATTGGTAACATAACAGGCAATGTAGCAGAAATATGTTCATTCATTATACTATCTAAGCCAGGTGCCTTGTTATTTTTAAGCCCTTTCACTGCTGCTAAAATTTCATCCTCGGTAATTTCAGTGTTCAAAGTTTCATCCCCATTTACAGAAGAATATATATTACCTATAATGGTATTGTCCTCATCAGGATTAGGGTCTGCCGTAGACTTCAAAAATGTAAACATATCATTAATATTAACTTTTACATTACTTTTCTTATCTGAGCTATTTAATATTTTCCAATACTGTTTTGCATCATTAGTACGTAAATTTTGAAGTTTCTTTTTAACATCATTTTTATATTTATTTATACATTTATCCATTGTTTTCTTATAATCTTTACTAAGAACTTTCAAACTATTTGCACTGTTTACTGTTTTATATCTATTATGCATACGTCTTGCCAGGTGATATTTCTTTCTTGCACTTTTACAATCATTATTGAACCATGGCTTATTTTTCCCTTTTTTCTTACATTTTTGACCAAATGACTTATTTGCAGAATTAATAAATACCTCGGAGATTTTATTTGCTATCTCGTCTATATTATTTTTGGAAACTGGTCTCTCAGAATGAGAAATATTATCAATACTTGTCTTAACACTCTCAATCCTTAAAGGGTCAATATTTTTAATAAAATCTTCCCTTTTCGCATAGGCCCATAATTTAATTTCTGTATTTTCAGCACTAACATTACTATTACCTGTATTATTGGTACCTAACAACTGTGGACCTGTATACTTGTCCTTGTAAATACTAAAACCAACTGGGTTATGTACATCTGAAAAGAGCTCTGAAAATTCTAAAATTTCAAAATCTGCCAAAATGTCAAACATCTGTATAGTAACAATGACATAGTCAACAGTACTTCTGTTTTTACATGTCAAATTACCTATTTCTTTATCTTTACCAAACCTTCCATTTAAAATATACAAATTATTATCCTTACAAAATTCTGACATTTTATACCCATAATTATTTACAGTTTCATCTTTAGTACATCTATCATATAACACATTATAGTGATCAAGTGACTGCACATTTTGCATATGAATTTGTAAAGAGTCATCCCATTCATTTAAATCAGCCAAAAAATCATCTATTAAAAAATAATCTTTTAATTTTCCCATTCTAGAATTAAAATCTCCAAAAACACCTGCATATTTAAACCCATCAGTTACTTGAATAAATTCACTTTCTATATCTAAATAACAGTCTGGTGACGAGTACTTTGTATTTTCAGGAGGGTTATAAACAATTCCTAAAATGACATCTTCGTCCTTATTTAATAGACATTTCGAAATTTTAAACCATAATACATATTCACAGTCAGAGTTTATCATAGAAACAAATTTACTAAGTTCCTCTTTTACTGCCAGTACAATCCCCCCTGACCTAACTCTAGCTACTTTATGACGGTTTTTCATAAACACTTTATAACCAGGAATATCAATAATGTCAGTGTCATCTGTCTTTGATTCTGTAAATCCTATTATATCATATTTGGAAATAAAGTCTACAAATAACCTTTCTTTAGGCCTCTCAATAGAAAGTTTAAATGAACATTTCAAAAGCATTAGGACATATTGACGGTCAACACTGAGTCATCAAAGGGTATTTATTTTGTGAATTACTTATGGATAACGTATTGGTTTTATTATAATTATGTTAAACACTTCTACACATGACAATCTAAATCATATGAATTACAGGAGAATCTTGTGATTTTTAGCAATAGTTATTCCTCAGAAATTCTGTAGGAAGAAGTGGAGTATCAATTACAGGTTATTCGAAATGTAAAACGATGCGTAGATAATGCCATTACAATATGATTACCTGATGACATGTTTGTCTTCAATGGGCCTGCGCATTCTTCGGGTCAAGCCGGGTTTGTATGAATATAGGCTGACTTTAAATTGATTTTTTGTTGTGTAAATTAAAAATTTTATAAACAGATAAAAAGTGCAGTAACACATGACATAGCATAGATACGGACATTTTAACGTTGTTTTCCGTGATTTATTGACTGATAATAAATAATTTGTGTAACAGCCGCACAGTCTAATTTTTGACACGACAACTAACATCCTATGTCTTTGAGTAAACATTCCGTTACGTCATCTGAAACGCGTGCAGTCGAGCTTGTTCGTTCTTGAAGGTTTAACAGGTTTAATAAATAATTATGAAAATGATTGCCACCAAGGGATCAAAATTTAAATTTCTTCAATGAATTAATATAAATCAAATACCGATGTAATTATATAATTCTTCTAATCATATGACCTCCCTCTTGTTAATATTCAGTTACGTATTACTGGAAGTAGGCAAAGAAAAGTTCAAAAGAATAGTCTATTTACAAACCTTCAATCTGAGATGGGTCATCATTAAACATATTACATGTAAGACAAAACAAAAGTCGCAAAACCAATTATTAGTCTACCCTGTCAAGATGATTAACTGGATTCAAATTGCGCCCACTTATTAGAGGTCATGGTAAAATATTGCAATCAGATTAGGGGTGATACAGGGTCAGAGCGAATTTTTTTCGAAAACTGGCTCTAATTATTTAAAACAAATTGCCAGATTTCTTGCACTAATTCAAGCGTCACGCACGCATAACGACCCACATACACAAATATAACAGTTTCATACTCACCTGTTTTCTACAATATTGTGTCTGCTGGATATTTTGACTTTATTGTAAAGTAGTAAATTCGAAAAACCAAGACATTATTCTTAATCCGTAAGTCGATGGACATGGGTAAATGTTGGACGCACACAGAAAAAAATACACATAAGTCAGTCGCTCCGTCTGTCTGTCTTTTGATATTATGTAATTCTGTATAAATGATTACTTCACCTTTGTAGATGAGGACTGTTTGGCCGAAACACATGTCCAGAGGAATACGTTTGAAATTCTTATTCTAATTGCGCGCACATTTTAAATTTTGGCAAAACTATTTTGTGTTATTGTTGGGGTGTGGTTTTTGTATATCATAACCATCGTGAATTTGTTTCCCCGTTTCCCCTTTGGCTCTGTAACTTTGATTTACCGTATTCTTGTCTATTCAAAATTCATTTTCTCTATAGCGTCCATTAATGACAGCTGCTCGAAGCAAGTTCTGGAGTTCATGCGGGATTGTCTAACACGGAGTGTTGGCTCTTTCCTCTTAAAAATATCATATTTATCGGAGGCATGTTTCAGATTGTATTTTTGTATTTCAAAAAATGTAAATTGTGATTTAAAAACAAAAAACATTGAATTATAAAGTCAATATTACAATCTCATTTTTTAAGGTTGCCTTTTATCTATTTTGAGGTTTTTATCGAGTCGGGGGTCTGAACGCACTTATGCACAAGTACTTTGAAGCAGTACCGTTGTCTAGACAACTGGATAAAGCAAACAACACAATCAACAATACATTCAACTCGTTGTGTGGACTTCCTCGTGAAGATGCTTTCCATATTCTGCGAGACCCTGTACACTCTGATTTACCGTGGCCTGGTGTCTTGATTCGATCTACGTTATTGTCCATGTGGTATTGGTGTGCCGATCAGGTACATATTCAAAACAAAATGACACGTTTCGAGAATGGAGGTATAACATCTGGAACAAAACGACTTTTAACTAAAAAGAATGCCAGGCAGAACAGCAATGTCAAGTTATAATTAATCTAATCTGCCTTAAAAGACTGTATAGACCATGTATTAAAACTTAACTTAAATAGGTAAGATGTTCATAAATAAGATACAACACGGAATTCTGTAAGCATACATCATATAACACAAGAAGAAATGGAATCAGTATATCTAGAGAACCAAATTTGTACATAGAATAATTATTTGATTTTATCATCATTTGTCTAGGTGATAGTTCAAAGGACATTGGCAGCCAAGAATATGGCACATGCGAGAGGAGCAACAATATTAGCAGCTTATTTAAAAATGTCACCATTGTTTCTAATCATTATGCCGGGGATGATCAGTAGGGTTCTATATCCAGGTACGTTATCAACATTTAACAGAAATAAAGATTAGAATTTTGAATAATTGGCACCAAAAAAATTGCAAACTAAAATGTGCCACCTATATATATATAAATTTAGGAAATAAACATAAATAAACAAAATGAAACGGGTCACTGATAAACATTATATCCTTAAGAAATAAAAAAGAATATTGAAAGGGCCGTCTCTAAGATTCCAGAACTAGCTACAAATCAACAGCTATCAACAAACGTCGAAGAGAAAATGATTTTTTTTCAAAGCTTAGAAATCAATAATTAATAATGAACTTCCGTTAATGGCGGTGATTTAAAGCTAGGCCTTAAATCTTGGACGATGTACTCTCACACGCAGTTTGTTTATTTGTTTAATTAGGTCTTAGTGTCGCTTCGAAAGTATAGCAACTTAAGGAGGGAAGCGGGAACAGTATTCTCGAATGAAGTTAAGCCCCAATTAAGTGTTGGACCGTAGAGGATACAGTATTATTATTAATAGTTATCTGTATTCGCAATTTCTGTACTTGTCTTTGTGACATGTCGGCTCTTTTTTATTGTAAGTAAGTTAGTCAGTCCGTATGTCCGTCTTTTGATAATATTAATTTCTACATATGTTATACATGTACCGTCACCTTTGCTGATGATAACTGGTCTGTCCGAAACACGTGTCCTGCGGAATAAGTAAAAAAGTCCTATTTTGACTGCGCGCATATCAAAAATGTTGGCCAGACTATTTTATAGTAGTGTTGGGTTGTGGTTTCGGGTTGGAAGCAAGGTCTTCTCGCCCATTTGGTTGGTTTGACGTCATTTTTGAATGCTCGTGACGTCTCACTTTGCTAGTTCATCTGATGGTGACTTGTTGAAGAATCTATTGTTTGTTTGTCAATAATTCTGTTCTGTTGATCTTATTTCTTTTTGTTTTGTAATAGACCAACGAGTTTAGGTAATTGTATATGTTAAAAAGGCCGATTTTCATTAATAATCAAACATTTAAGATCTAGTTGGGTTTATTTCGTTTTAGAAAGTATAGCTTGTTCCGATGCTGAATCATGTATGGCGTTTTGCCAGAATCCTGCTGGATGCTCAAATATTGCATATCCTCAGCTAATACTCGGCTTGGCACCAGTTGGTAAGGTTTATTAAGCAACCTTGATATATCTACCACACATCGTTTTATATGGACAAATTAAATAAAAGATAATCGACATAAGATAGTTCAGCACTATTATCTCTAGACACAACAAAATATATGCAACTAGGGACAGATCTGAATAAAACAAATTATGGAAAATCAAAATTCTTATTTTCTTATTAATAAACATTCTACTAGTTGATAACACAAAATAAGATAAGTATTGCAATACAAAATTATACGTGTGGCAATAAATATTGTACACGTCACCTAATAGACATTCTCCCAAGTCTTATGTTAATACTATTTTAATATACATGTATCTTAAAAATATATAAAAATTATATATAAAAAAATAAAACGCATTGGATTTATTTTTGTAAATTCAATATTTTGAATTAGGTATGAGAGGTTTGATGATGTCCGTGATGATGGCTGCCTTAATGAGCTCATTAACGTCAGTATTTAACAGTGCAGCAACACTCTTTACTTTGGACATATGGCCACTAATAAGAAAGAACTCATCTGAGAGAGAGTTACTTATCGTTGGAAAGTAAGATATAATTGTTTTTTTAAATACATTTCTATATTTCAACTCAGCCTCAAGGAATTTATTGATTGTCCTTATATTTCAATTGCCCTTTGTAATCATGATGTATTTTAACAAATGAATTTCACTTGATACGAGACTACGGCATCTTTAGCTAGGATATCAATGAAAACATATTGATGGAATCTAGGATTCTGAAAGAGTTTTTCAAGAGGAAGCCTTTGGCACATTTTTGACCTTCCACTTAATTAATGAATGATTGTCTCTGAATACACATCACTTCGGTGACTACGTGGACCTTGACTTATACCTTCATTGTGGAAATTGAAGTGACTGACACATTGTCAGGGTTTTTTTCTTTGCTTTTTTGTAGTAAGCTTTACGTTTCAAACAGCATATACCTAACTCACCTGTTAATGTCGTTTATATTTCAAAGAAGTTATTCTGAAAAAACGGCACGATAATCATACGACGCAATTCCATGGACATATGCAAATATAAGGCAAACGTGGGAAGCAAACAGAAAAAAAAGAATAAAAATACAATTATTTACTAAAAAAGGAAACATCTCGAACCCAAACAAAAAGTTAAACGAAACCATGTGTCCGCGAAGGAATAATAGTTTATCTGCTACACATATGTCACCAGCTGCAATATTTCATGGTCAATTCGGTATGTGGCAACCCTTTCCATCGGAAGGAGGGGTGGGGTTGGTTTATATCACCATGAGAATAGGTCACGCATATGGTCAAAGGATAGGAATATAAGCATCATTAGTACAGGGAAAAGCAAAGCAGTAAAGATAGTACATCAAAGAGTTAATTGTATGTTAAATTAGTGCTTCACGTCACTTCGAGAGTTTTCACCGATATCGTGACAAAATACCAAAAGGAGAAAAACCAAACAACAGGTCGGGAAATCAAAATTAAGGGGATAGTTCAAAAAGAATGATGAACCTATGCTTGGCGTTTCCGCCTACTCTTTTATCGATCGAACCTTACAGCGGTATCTTTATTGTGCCAGGGGGTTACATATTCCAATACACGGGACCGCCAGCTTAGCGCCCCCTCCGAAAGACGTGCTGATCTTTGTTTTGCCTCTACCCTTCAACCAATCTGGCTTTGGTGACCCCAATAAGAAAACAAGTTCCACCAGCATAGCTGTCCAGGTCATCGATCGAGACCTGCTAACATTTGTAATGAAATTATGATCATCATATTTTTATTTTAACTCCTTTGACAAACACGTTGTTATAAGAATTTGTATAAACATAATAACATATTTTCATATTTTCTTAAAAAAAAATAAGTTTGTCTTTGGACTCGTCCTTGACCTCTTGTGTATGAGTTGATTCTATAAGTAAACAGTCCATCCTAAAAATAACCTGACTTTTTATTACGAACTTGCATAATTAATGATAGAGTATTCATGGTTATACTGGTGGCAATTGGCGTGGTATGGATTCCACTGATCCAGGCGGCACAAGAAGGACAACTTTTCATGTACATACAGGCAATAAACGGATATGTTGCACCTCCAATATGTGCTGTCTTTCTTCTTGCCGTGTTCGTACCTAGAATAAACGAAAGGGTGAGCGATGTAGACATTAAACAAGTGTGTGTTTTTTGTTTAATCCATGTTATTTAATTATACATTATTGAAAAGTTAATTATACTTAAGACTCTAAGAGTCTTTTATTGATTAGTTAAAGTGAAAAATCAACCTTAACTATCACTTACCTTTGTGATTTAGCTAGGAGAGAGATGCTCGACAAAGTTGGACTATACATATTATTAGCAACTCATTGTGACTTTATTTTTTTGCTAGCAGTTTTATTTTTGTATCCACTTTTTAAGTCTGTCATCTTTTAAATACATTGCCAATCCTCATGGTTAATTCATTCAGTTAAGTCTGTCAGTTAGTTGTTTTATTATTATTATTATCATTAAAATTGATCTAAATGTAATTTTCATTAATACTGATAAATTGAAATAACTTAATGTCTTGGTGCTCATGGGGTATGCTAATTTATCAGAAAGAGTTGCCGCCAATTTTTTTTTTTTTTTTTTAAATAAGGTGATTCAGTTTTAATAACGATATATCATGCGTAGAATTGTTTAAAATAGCTTTGACGTCATCACCAACTTGATCTTGTTGTTATGAATTTAACAATCAAAATTATTGAAATTTGTGATGTTATATATCTTTAAAGTTACACTAAATCTAGACTTGTATTAGATATTGGAAATATAGATAAAAAAATTTATAGCTGTTTATATCATTACCTCAATATCACCCTGATCACTTGTGGTATTTTAAAGGATATAATTAATAAACATTTACAATAAGGTAAAGTGTCCAAGTCAACAATTTTTACTGTAAATAGGTAAAAAATACTCACTGCAATCACATAACTATCTAAGTATTTATTTTCAGGGCGCGTTTTGGGGAATGTTAATAGGAAATATAGCTGGAATAATTCGGATGATCCTAGACCTAATATTCCCGTCCCCAAAGTGTGGAGCGGAAGATAAGCGGCCATCTATTGTGTCCGGAATTCATTTCACATACTTTTCAGCTGGTCTCTTTGTGCTTACTTCAGTTGTAGCTTTTGTAATAAGTTTATGTACCAAACGGCAATCGGCGGAAGAGGTTTGTAATACTGTGTATAGATGTACTGTCCAAAATAAAAAATTAAAAAAAAATGTAATAAAGAAAGTGAAACAAACATTATGAATGGAATCATCAGAACGAGAGACATTGACAAACAAACAATAACTGCGTCTACAATAAAGCACCGGAATGTAATTAATTAAATCGACATCACAACAATCATCAAGTTCCATAAGTATTACATTTTTAAATGTATGTCTGTACTTAAGACTTCTTGTCTTATTCGTAAAGTGGAAAGATTGAGGCCTCATTAAACGGTTTAACCACACCGCCTAGTTTCGGGATGGGTGATCGTCCTAAGTAGTTTTGCATGAATTACTAGTCTTGATGATTGTAGTGATGTCGATTTAATTAATTACATTCCGGTGCATCATTGTTTGACGCAGTAATTGTGTTTGTCAATGTCTCTCTTTCTGTTGAATCTATTCATACTGTTTTATAAAATTATAGATATCATTTTTTTTATTTTAAATAATGGTCCGTGGTATCTATTTTTTATCAAATAGATGTTTCCGTTTGGTTATTCTTTGCACGTCCTCGCTTTCCATTGATTTGTTCTTGTCCATTGACTAATATCTTTGAATGAAGTCTTGGATTTTCGAATTTATTCCTTTCTTCAAAAAAGGGAAAATAATCAAAGCCTAAATATTATAGTATGGATGATAACAATCAGCATGGAGATAAACGTTAAACTGTATATTTGATACCGTTATTAGCCAACAGTGCATACACAAAGATGCATGCGAGAGCTAAAAATTACGAATAACAATTCAAAAACTCTTCAAATTACGTCAGGAAAATGTTTTAGAGTAAGATGGAAAAAAATAAACGGATATGTGTAGCTAAGTGAAATACTTACTTAAGATTTAAAGTAAACAACAATTGGTGAGACAACAACATTTTGAATAAAGGTAAAACGTAAAGTGGGAAGCTAGTAAAAACAGTAGACAAACAGTTGTACCAGACAAAATAAGGATGCATAAAGGAATTGGATAGAAGGCAACCACTATATTAGCGGATTAAATTAATAAAACCAAATCTGCAGTACATAGTAAAATACGATTTATGTGTTCTACTTATCAGTTGAAAGGATTGACATTCTGGACAACAGCAAAAATGCTCCCTGAACCAAAAGAACCAAGAACATATGCTGATCAATCGGAGGAACGTGGTGATGCTAGTGCGTATACTTTGTATGTTTTCTCACCCCAGAATCAGTCGTTAGCGTTTAATATGAAAAAGAATAACATCTAAATCAAAGGGACTGCAGATAGATAAACAATCACAACAAGTTCATTATGATAACACCCAATAATAACGGGTATTTAACAATGAAAACAGTAAGCGCATATGTGATAAAAAGAAATAGATTAAAGAACAAGATCATTCAACTACCAATTATGTTATTTAGCGTGAGGAAAATTACAAACTCGCAATGTTTTGAACGCAATATTAACTATTGTAATATTTAAAACAGAAAACAAAAATAAAACAGCGTGAACCATTAACTCTAAATTGTTAGTTGGCTTAGGATCAGTCTTTTAGTTTTGTAATGAATTTACCAATATGAAAACTGGAATGATTGATTCATTTAAGCGTTATGTAATATTCTTTCTTTCTTTCTTTCTTTTTTTCTTTCTTTCTTTCTGATATTTTAGTCAGTTTGACAGAACGATAAAGATATATAACGGTTGATATGTAAAGAAACAACTTTATTGTATGGATAATCTGTTAATCTTTCAGGGTCTTCATTTGTAACTAATTCCGCTCTGGAGCTTCAAGACCATAACATTCCTACTGGGGAAAAGCAGTATAAGTCAGGAATCAACACAGAAAAGGTCTATACTGAGCCGACAAGGAGAGAATCAAAAAAGATGAAGCTCTACATGAATACTCGAACAAAGTGGATATTGAATATCAATGCAATGGTGTTGATATGTGTATTTACTATTTTGTATTCTATTTTTCATTAAACGTCTAAAGTAATCATAAAAATATTATTTAAAAATTGAAAAGAAAATGATTCGTAGTGTCCAGTTAACATAGATAAAAGTGCACAAACACGGAGAGTTGTAAAGCATAAGTAATTTCATTATCTTCTTCAGATAGTTCATAAAAATTATTCAACGTTAAAAGTGTAGCTGGCCTTGCTAACTATACAGTAGGGAATATTGTGTAACATACAAAAGTGTCGTCCTTTCCACTTGCTCCATACAGTACAAACGGGAAAATGAGTTATATGTAAGCTTAATACACCCTTATTGGGAATACTTTATGTCAAAATGTTTTTTTGAGTCCTCTTGAAAACGTCAAAGTCCGCCCGTCCGTCGTCGTCGTCCGTCGTAAATTTTCAAATTTAAAACTTCTCAAAAATTCCTTGGGCAATTTTGACAAAACTTGCTGTGAATGTTCCTCCCATGGTCCCCTTTCAGCTTTTTGTCCGGCGTTGTCGAACTCTATCCCAGCCTTGGCTTCTGATCGGCTGAGAGACATTTTCGACTTCTTGTTAAGAACCGTTGGTCAGATTTTTTACGAAACTTGATGTAGATTTCCTTGCATAGTCTTCTTTAAAATTTGTTTATGACGTTGCCAAACGTCATCCAATACGGCCGCCCTTTCTTCTGATTGGCTGAAACATTTTCGACTTCCTTTCAAGAACCTTCGCTCAGATTTTCGCAAAACTTGATGGAGATGTACCTTACGTGGACCCCTTTCAGTTTTTTGTCCGCCATTGACAAACGCCATCCCATATTGACGTCCTGGCTTCTGATTGGCTGAGACATTTTCGACTTTCTGTCAAGAACTGTTGGTCAGATTTTTACGAAACTCGATGAAGATGTTCCTTGTATGGTCCCCTTTAAGATTATTGTCCGACATTGCTGAATGCCATCGAATATGGCTGCCCTCGGCCTCTGATGGGTTGTGACATAATCGACTTTTTGTCCAAGAATATTGATCAGATTTTCATGAAACCTGATTTAAATGTACCTTGCATGGCCCTTTTTCAGATTTGAGTCGTCATTGTCGCCCTCTTACTTTGAATATGTCTTGCATGGACCATTTCAGATTTGTTTTTGGCGTTGCCTAATTCTATCCCTGACTTCTAATTAACTGAAACATTTTCCACTTTAATAAGGAACCGTAAATAAGATGTTCACACAACTTGATGTAGCTGTTCTCTGCATGGTCCCCTTTCAGAGTCGTGTCCGCCATTACCGAACTCCATCCAATATGACCGCTCTGGATTATGATTGGCTGAGACATTTTCCACTTTAATAAGGAACCGTAAATAAGATTTTCACAAAACTTGATGTAGTTGTACTCTGTATGGTCCCCTTTCAGAGTTGTGTCCGCCATTACCGAACTCCATCCAATATGACCACTCTGGATTATGATTGGCTGAGACATTTTCGACTTCCTCTTTACACTGAGAATGATTCCTACAAAGTTCGGTTGAAGTTGATCTAGTGATTTTAATAAAAAGTAACGACGAACGGAAGGACAGCATATAGTATTTGTATAGGAAACATTCACCTTTGGTCCGGTTTGACTATTCAAAACAAAGAAATAGTCCATTGCTTAAAACTAAAACTTGTCTATTACTTCCTAAACATAGCTATAGTCAATAAACTACACCCAAAACACGTATAACTAATAATTTGTGCAACTCAATTTTTAAACATAATTGTATTTTTTGATCGGGGGATAGTGTTTCATATCAATCAACAGAACGAGAGACATTGACAAACCAACAATAGCCTCGTTAAACAATTCAGCAACCAGAATAAGACGAAATAAATTAACGTATCAACAATCCACAAGACTAGTTATTCATACGAACTGACCTAGGGTGGCCGATATAAAAACGAAAAATCAAGACGATTTTCTAAAAAACGTACGTCCATGGACATAGGCAAACAAAAGGAAAACGCCGGACACACACAGAAAAAATACTAAAAATACAATTATTTACTAAAAAGCAAACGCCACTGCAGTGTTTTATTATTGTTATATAATTACATCAAGCCCCTGTGCATATTGATCTGTGACATAATATAACTTATATATATTGAGCATGCGCGCTAAGGAATAAACGACATGTGAAGCGGCCATTACTGAGTTGTTAGTTGTGTTAAATACGAACGGTTGAATCCGAGGATAATCCTACAGCCACGAATTTAGATTATATATAATAAAACCTCAAACCCATTAACAGTACACATTATACGTGTTTTTCCTTTGTATTCTATTAACCCTTTTCTAGCTACATTTCTTATTCTTTCCACTAAACTGTTTTTCTTCATATCTTGGGAGAAACATATCACACCATGAAGAGGAGACGTCGAACTTTTTAGACATTGTATTTTTGTGTTTTTGGTAGTTGTTCCTGTTTAAGTCTTATTTTCTCTTTGAATTCTGTTGATTCTTTTTCTTCTTTTTTTATCCATAACCTAATTTTGTATTATTTCACGTGTCGTCCTAAACTAATTCTCTAATGTATACGTTTTAATACCTTAATATGAGTTTGCTTCAACGAAACATGATTATCAATTTATATAATTTCTAAATGATTTTAACTAAAAAGAAAATATTGCCTTTCGAGAGACAATATTTTCTTTTTAGTTAAAATCATTTAGAAATTATATAAATAAATTTTAAAATTACATTGTAATAATAGTTAAAAGTAAAATTTTGTTTTTCAGGAAAATTAATTCCAGTCAAGTTTTAAAAATAAATTTCTACAGTTTTAACCGATTAAACAAAGCGTAAGTGGTCTTTTTCGTCCATTTATCTACATTTGTACTTACACGGTAAGCTCTCTTATTGATAAACTCTACTTAAGCAAAACAAACATTCAAAGATACACTGTCCAAATACAAATAGATACCTATGGATGTAGTCATATTGTTATCTCAGAGAATGATAATGTAAGTGGTCTCCAAGATTAGCTTGAAATAACCAGTAGTAATCCTAAAAATCCGCTCAATGTATGCAACAGTAATATATGTATTTTGACCATATTTGATTAATAGTTATTAATATTAGTGTTTCCATTTGTCGTTTGTAATTATGTAAAAACTTGTTACTCGTGTAACTTTTTATTGACAATTGATATTCGCGATTGATTGTTAAAGTTCTTAACAGCGTCATGGAGTGTATTTATTAGATTATTTAAAAGTGTGTCAATACTTAAGGTATCTTGTTTCATGAGGGAAGATGGAAGGTTGAAACCTCGGTAACCGGTTTAACCACAATACCCCGATTTATGCTGGCTCGAAATTGTTTGATGTGGCTGTTATTGGTTTGTCCGTGTCTTTAAATTTCATTCCGATGATTCAACTTTTTTGATCATGAATTAATATAGTGAAGGATGAATCCAAAATCAAAAAAAAAAATACGTTCATTAAGAACTTGCATAAATCACATCACGTGGTATATTTATTTACTTTAGTACAAACAATTTCAACATACACTTTTAAAAAAGATCTACATGTATATGACGAAACTAGAAGCACACGTTGATATATAAAGATCAACATGTTTATGACGAAATTAGAAGCACACGTTGATTTATAAAGATTTACATGTTTATGACGAGATTAGAAGCACATGTTGATTTATACAGATCTACATGTTTATGACGAAATTAGAAGCACACGTTGATTTATACAGATCTACATGTTTATGACGAAATTAGAAGCACACGTTGATTTATACAGATCTACATGTTTATGA
>JAUMGZ010175419.1:0-14516 GCA_032359645.1 Pododesmus macrochisma | reverse complement strand
TACACATTTTGAGGTCAAAGTTCAACACTATATATATAGCAAATATGATACTTTTTCACATTTGCGACTTCTTGTCCTACACTACTTGACCAATTTCATTGAAACTTGGAAGATGTCATCCTTAGGGTAAGGGTATTCAGATTTGTTCAAATGACCGAGCTAGATACCCAAGGAGGGTCACTTTTGGGCCTAAATGGGGAAAATTTGATAAAATTTCAAAAATCTTCATATAAACTAGAAGACCTAGTTCATAATGCTTTGGTTTGTAGTAACTTTAGGGCATGGAGAACCAACTTTGTTCAAGGTGTGACCCTAGGATAAAAAATATTTAAATGCCAATCCAGATAGACGTTAAGGCCCCATGGGCCTCTTGTTAATCTTATGATACATTTTAGTTTTGCACAAATGTGTGACCTTTTGTTGAAGTTTTTTTTCAATTTTTGTGTGAACTTGTTTTTGTTAAAGATTTCACATTGTACTATAATTATCTTATCAATTGTGTGATGGAAACTTGAAAAAGTTAATTTGAAGCATTTCAAAGGGAATTTTATGAACAACTAGGGCAGCTTATTCTGATCACTTTGTGAGTTTATATTTTGATTTATTTTCTTACTTTTCCAAAACTATCACAGATTGTGTCATAAAGCTTTCTTAAATTGTATCCGGAGGACTTGTAATTGGTCCTAAAGAAAATTGATGTCTGTCAGAATTTTCTATACAGCTATAGCATGTCATTCATGTGGGGGCATTAATTTTAAGAATTTGTTAAATTTGATTTTAATGATCATGACCATTGTTAGGTAATATAACCACAGAGATAATACTGTTCTACATTAGTTAATGTGTCAGTAGTCCTCGATAACAAAGCCCTGTTCATTCACGTATACAATCTTCCTTTGTCACTATTTATTGACACATGCACTGTTATATTACTATTATTCATAATCAACCAATCTTATCAATAGTCTTCTCAGAAATATTATTATTGGAATATGTACCATATATGAGCCCTCTGTTTACTATCCATCTGGTCTACCTATCTATCATTACTGGAGGTATACAGCCTCTACATTGTAACCTTCTTATTTAGTCACATATTCACACATGTATGTAAATACAAGATGTCTATACCCAGCAACAACCTGAGCCAACCTTTTTCAACCGTCAGCAAATTTCCTGCTTATTTGTCATTGATCATGGTGCTATATATTTCTTAGAGAATATATGACTTTTTGTACTGTACATGTATTTCTGTTTTTTTAGCTGAGGTCTTTCCAGTATTAAATATGTGTTATCCATACTATTATAAATGTATTTGTGCTGTAGCACTTCATCTCATGTGTATCTACCATTGTCTCTTAAGTTTGGGCCTCTATTAAATATCTGCAATAATTTTCACAGAATTTTGCATAAAACATTCATTGATGTATTGTTCACGTACATTTGTTCAAATAATGACAGATGTGGCTACCGTAGGTCAACAGAAGATGTCACAATAGAGAAAATGGGGAAAAGTTGGCAAATTATTCAACATTGTCTTGTGAATTACAAGTACCTGACCTTTAATATTTCATATATAGCATCATGTCATCAGAGTTTGTTCAAATTGTAAACTTGGGTTCATAAGTGATGCCATGACATTGAGTTTCTAATTAATATAAGCCTATGGAGGATTTTGATTTTAACTATCTTCCTGCATTTGATGGATTCAGTATTTTACATTGTATTAACTACGTTGCTTGGAAGGTGAGATTTGAATGAATTCATGTCAAGACCAAAGAGACAAATATAGGCCAGATAGAATTATTCATTGGTTAGTTTTAGAGTAAAACATACAATTAGTCTTTGGATTACTATAGAGAAATGAGATGTTATTAGTCCATGGTTATAACTAATTGAAGAGAAATCAGGTAGAATTTGTAGAGTATACATGTAGTTAGTATTTTGAGATAAATTATAGAAATAAGCTTACTAGTTAATTTTAGTGTGAAATATTTATCTAGGGTAGAACACTCTTGTTAGGTTATAGGGCTTTACTCATAACTTAAACACATAAATGCTTTAGACTGCTTTTATTGTATTGTATTGATAGCCAGATCTAAATACATAACAGCTATTATACAAACATGGTTATGGTGGCTCGGCCTGACAACTTTGTGTCCTGTACATGTAACTTTTATTTCACACAATGACTAATATGTGTACTTCAAGAACTAGTTTGGACAATACAACTTATATTTTCTTTGTCTTTTTAAAACATTTCTTTGGGTCATAATTACATATGTAGCTTTTTTAATTTGTACAACTTTAAGACAACTGTTTTGTGTCTTTTTAACCATTTGAAAGGTCATGGTATGTCAAAGTACATTGTATAGACATAGTGTGTATAGATAATGTTCTGGGTACTAGTAAAACATATCCTTACACATTTAAAATTTTATATGCCTGAAACATGATATTGTTTTTATTGTATATCTTTTGCCTCAGATATATAGTCTGTAAAAATAAAGATTACTTTTTCGCAACAATTCCTTCCATTGACCTATGTATAAGCAACAAATTGGTTAAAAGGGAAAATTTTAAACACAAATTAAAAGTTTTAATATGTCATTGTTAGTAAACAAAGAGAAGAGTAAGAAATCTCTTTGACCAGCTAAGTTCACATAGTTTGATGCAGTCATCCTTCATCAAAACAAGTACATGTATACATGAAAGTTGAATGTTATTGTGAATCAAAACTCATTATGCATTGTATTATCAGTTTATTACAACCATTCAGTAGGGTGACTTATGCTGCCAATATTAGCTACAGAGTATGTATTTTAAGTATTTATTTATGAATTGTCTTTTTAATCACAATAGGTTTGTTCTTGTATCAGTATTTAACTGCAATGAATGAGAGGTTATTTATGATATAAATTATCATTTTCAGTGTAATTCGTCGACTTGAGGAGCACAACAGATTTTTCCCAGCATTTAAAGAGATCATGAGCAAACTTATAGAAATTTTAGGTAAGACACATTTAAATGCTTTTATAAATTATAAATTATTGAGGTTAAGCAGGGAAAAGTTTAGGGAAATTATGTTTTAGTTAGAAAGAGTGCGTAGACTGAATGAATATTAGCCTGTTATGTAGAGAAAGATTAAATTTCAGATATTTAACTTTTATTGGTATGATCCTCTTGTCTTTAATATTTCATGGCAGTTTACATGTGATGTTAAGTATCTTAAATTAATGTACAGTACCTGGCCATTCCAGAGTACATAGGTAAGATTTTCTCCATAAACTTCTATGTTAATTTACAATTTTTGTAATTATGATTAAAAATTGAATTTTAAACAGATTTTGACCAAGTTTTTACCAGTTTTTGTAAAAAATAAAAAAGTTAAATACTTTATAAATTGCATTGTGCTACAATTTGCAGTTTGTGAGATAACATTGTTAGAAGTTGATTTCAAAGTTTTTTTTATCTAAATTCGGCAAATTTTAGTAATGTTGTATAGTGAATTGAATTTTATAAAACTCAACTTTGTGTTCTACTCTCTTTTTCTATCGATAATATGCATGCAGTTATTACTATTCAGTTTAATATTAAACCTTATAATTTTTTACACAAACTGGTGAAATCTTCTTCAAAATCCATTTAAAATTTAATTTTTATCATAATTACAAAAATTGTAAATTAACTTTGAAGTCTATGAAGAACCGTTAACTGTGTACTTTTCAATGGCCAGGTACTGTAGTGATGTAAACATGTATTTGTTCCCAATGTTGCCCCTGATTATTCAATAAAATGTTAATTTTGGGACAGCAAGGGTTAAAGGTTAAGATATAGGTGAAACGCTTCAGTATTGTGGCTGATTTCAGTATTTTCAAGATTTATTCCATTATGTAATTTGTACGAAAACCATTAGTAATTTAAGTGTTTTTGAAGATTTTGCCATCTAAACCCTTTTACCCATGTCAAGGTCATTGTTAATAACCTGACTTTATGATAACTTTTGATCTATTCTTAAGCTGGTTGTTATAGCACAAGTAACATGTATGAGTTGAAATAGATAGTGAATTAAGTTTTTGATTTGTTTATGTTTATAGATATCCAAAGAATGGATCAAGTGATACCAGCTGTCAGAGCTCTAAAGTTACTAGCAACGTGAATTGTACTCACTGTGAAAGAACTCAACAAACACTTAGATACCCACAAAACTGTAGTTTATTCTAGCTAACTTTATGCATGACTGTGTTATAAAATGTTAAAATACAACAGCATCAGACGGAAAAGAAATAACGACGCACATTTAAGTTTTCCATTTTCTTTAAATCAGTAAGGTTATTTTTTGTCTACGTATATAATTCAATGTTTTTACTGTGTAAAACATTAAATGGTGCCAAAGGTATGTAACGGAAATTCTATAAAGTATGGAAAATGAGAAATGTGGAAAATCTTGATAAAATCTTTGACCAACTACAATGTGTTATTTAAAATGACGAAAAATTATATCTTTTCGAAGGACATTTGTGTGTGAATAAGATACAATTCAACAACTGTGTTTTGAAGACTATTTTCATTTGGGTTTTGATGGCATGGTTTTTTGTTTTGTGGTGTTTTAAGTAAAGATGTTTTTTTATTATGTACATTTTGTAGCAAACTTTTATATTTATTTATGAAATTATCTTTTTGTTTGTTTGCTCTGAAGAGAACAGTGACATGACATGAAATTGACCTACACTGATGTTGATGATCTTTAGATTATTGTATAGTTTAACTTCATGAAAATGTAGAAATTCTATTTTGTTTAGAACTAAATCATATTCACTTGTGCAGTCCACATATCACTGATTTAACGAATTTATGAAAGTTGTCTTTAATAATCTTGCAGATGCATCAAACCTTGATAAATTCTATAAAGTTTACTCCCAGTGTATTTGAATAATTCTTTGAGAAAATCAGTATATCATTAATAACTTTTGTTTATAAATACACCTTCAATGTATTATCAGTTTTACATGATACATGATAAGTGCCGAGATTAACTTTACAATACAAATATTCTGTTAACAATTAGTTTGGAGGTTTTGCATCCTGTTTTCAAACTCAATTTAATCCCAGAGCTGAAAATATTGTGATACCACTTGCATGCGCCAATATTTTTAAGTTTTCTTTTTTCGTGGAGAACAAGCATACTAATAAAGAAAATATGCTATGATAGCTTGATGTAATTGTTCAAGTGATATGAATATCTGTAAGATAAGTGATTGGTTCAAGGCCTTGATGGAGTATTAATATCTTGCATTCTCTGTGCCAAGAATCCTGGTTCTGCCTTACTGTTAGTTTAAAACAAAACAAAGAAGAAAACATAACACTGCTGCTAGCAGGATGTAAAACCTTGCACCAACACAGATATATATGATGTACTTGTAATAACTTTTAAGACAAAAATACTTTTTAATTTATTACATTATTTATTTATTCCACGAAACACTTTATTAATGTGCTGGCATTTAAATATATGTAGAAGTATCACTTGTTTTTAATGTGATCATCTTTGACTTGATAGGCAGCAGATATTGTCAAAAGTGATTTATTTTCATTATAGTGAAATTCATAATATTTACAAAATATTTGAGTGTTTTTTTTTTATTTCAAGATCATTTTAAGTGGGATGTAATGGTGTCAAGATCATCTTAAGGAGGATTTTAAGGTGCCAAGATCATCCTTAATGGGATTTAAAGGTGTCAAGATCATCTTAAGTGGGATTTAAAGGTGCCAAGATCATCTTTAATGGGATTTAAAGGTGTCAAGATCATCTTAAGTGGGATCTTAAGATGTCAAGATCATCTTAAGGTTGATTTAAAGGTGTCAAGATCATCTTAAGGTTGATTTAAAGGTGCCAAGATCATCTTAAGTGGGATTTAAAGTTCTCAGGCCCTGTCTGTGAAACGTAGTCAGGGGCACTCAGTGTTTTACTATTCCATTTGTCCATGTCTTTGTCTGTCCCATGGTTAAAGTTTTTCTCAAGCATTTATAACTTTACTATGATATGCAGTAGAATGTTACCAAACCTGCAGCAGTTATTTCTCATAACACAAGCTTGATTGAGGGAGATCAGATCACAATATACTTAGTTCAAATATGGATTTGCCATGGTAAAAGAGTTTTTAACAAAAATTTCTTCATAAATCACAAATGAAGGGGCGTATTTACATTTTACTGTATTTTTAGTACTGTGACGTGTTGTTACACATTGAGTTGACCAAAATCACAAAATAACAAGAAATGTTCTATGATAGTTTTATTACAAGAATAGTTAACATAATGAATCATGTGTAGTTTCTAGTTAATACTTGTGATATACCTACATCACTACCAAAGATTTATTGCTGGCCAGTTTTGACCGAAATATATCTCATTTTCTCTTGATAGATTTCCAGATTTGATTGTACATCCAGGAACAAACTATGTGTGCAACAAGAGGCACCATTCCTCTAAATAACATCATGGAGTTTCATAGCTACATACAAATACCCATTGCAATTTGATCATACAATATCATCATACTAATATGTACAGATATACATGTAGGTACATTTATCATTTCTAAATAAACAAAGCAGCTATGTAGACAATTAAATAAGTAGAATGTGTTGTTAGTGTTAATGAAATATCTACATTCAGAAATATATAACCAGAGAACAAGGCAACGTTGAATCACTGATAAAAAGAGAGCAATTAGATGTATCCTAAAACTTTATAGGTAGTTAGAATCAAATCCCCCTATGACAACCATACATTGTAATAAGATCTCTTAACATTGTATTGGTAAACCACAACAAGAGGAGAGAATTAACAAGTTAGAAACGGATCACAAAGTCATATTTGTAACAGAAAATGGAAAGTTGGCTTCCATCAATATTGTATTGTCTGGTTCCCTTCATACTACAGTAATGGTATACAGTGTACGGGAGCAAGCATTGATAATTTGTCTGTGAACATACATGTATCCTGATTTCTGTTACAGTTCCCTGGTTAGATATTAACTTCCTAGTTAGAAGCTAGGTTAACATTTTAATAAATTTCTGGTGATCAATTAACAACTTTGTCACAATTATTAGCAATGATATGGTGTTAAATAAATACTACTCCGTTAAACTTGTACACCCATTATGCAAACAAATATAATTATAAGTAAATATTTAAAAAAAAAAAAAAAAAATATATATAGATACAGGAAAATTCATGCAAACATTAATTAAAAATATAACTTACAACTATCAACTGTGTAACAATAGTATGATTATATAAATCGTGAAACTGTACACAATACATATCAAGTAACATTCTAAACACACTCCAATAAGAGAGATAATTGATTTTAGTTTGGCATATTATCTTATAGAATAAATAAAATATCAGAAACTGAGGTGAAGTGTAAAAATGAGTGGCATAAACAATATTGGTAAATAAGATGTGAACAAAAATATTTTAGTTTTATCTTATAAAGAAAAATTACAAAAAGGATACCAGTAATAAAATAAACACTTTATCAATAATCAGTGTGTGTATTTTCCATTTGCTTATAATGTAATTGTTACAATTAACGGGGTAATGTTTTTTACTTATATATTTCAAAATTAATTAAAGTCAGGTTGAACAAAATCATTAAAAAGGAAAATATTTGAATATTTTAGAAAGGAGTAACAACACTACAATATTGAACGAACCCGTTGTCTACTAATCTTAATACAGTATATTGTAGTTACATAGTGTCGTGACAGTCACGTGATTTATCAGTAACCAGTATTACGTCACTACACATTGCTAACAGTTTTGAAAATAAAAACACATTTATAATACATTATTTTAACGTTGATTGTCAACTTCTATAAGAAGAAACCATTGAGCAGCAAAAAAGCCCTAACAAACAACAAAAAGGAATCCACATGATCACAACTTTTGTACCTGCCAAGAGAAGAACCAATCTGCACACATATAAAGAGAATGGCATTGTGAGAAATAACAGAAATTCTGGACAGTAAACATCCGATGTAAGCATTTTAGAAACTTTAAAAACAAAAGGGAATAACAAACCAATAACAATAGTCTTCTTAAAACAAGATTATTACAATAAATTTAAAATCACATCATATCTTAACAAAAACTACAATGAAAGGACAATCAAAGACAGAGGTGGACCATATCGTTGACTGGTGTGTATTTTAAAAGACAGCACTTAGTAGACGAGTTAACAGTTACAAAAACGCAGTGATGAAAATTTAAAAAACACGCCGAAGCATCTTCTCCCGAATCATATAGTTGGTAGCGGAAGCACATATGGAGCATACTTAATATCTGATATTAATTAATAACGAACATAGTTTTATGTAGCTTACAGCAGAGTATAGTGCACCGTTTATACAGTTAAAGGCTAAATGTCATATAGTAAATAGACACACGTTTATAGCTAAAGTTATGTCATGATATAGTAAATCCACACACGTTCACAGTTCAATATCTTCCGCATAGCACAGGAGAAAAATTAAAATTCACCAAGCCTTAGAAAAGGCAAAAAAAATATTCACCAAGGTTTAGAAAAGACACACACTAAAGTCTTGTTCATGTCACCATGCATATTGAAGCGGGAACAGTTTTCTAAGTCTTTCCCAGGATGGCTGTAAACAGTCACCAACTACCATCCACACGTCAATACAGGTGGCTGTTCTGTAAAATAAAATAATAAAAATATTGAGATTATTATGAAAAATCAGGTATGATTTAAACAAGAAGCCCATGTGCTTTATATGATAATCTTGTTTCAAACTTCAACTTTCAAACTGACCATGCGATCTAAATAGATTAAATTAAATATAAAAGCTTACATATTGTCTTTGCAAAACTCCTTACTTAATTGGATATGTTCCCATGGTTACCCTCTGGGATATAACTTGATCAATCTTCAATCATGCTTATTCTATGGTGCTATAGATCTATGGGAAATATAAAAGCTTGTCACTTTCTGTTCATATGAAAATGAATTCAAACTTTATTTATGGTGGCTGATAACGACCAATTTTGCTTTTTACTGGGATTTGAATCGATATGAAAACCTTTCCCAAAATGCTTCCTGCCAACTTTAGTGTAAAGCAGGGTAGGAGTTGTCGAATGTGCATGAAGCTAACGTCTGAGAGATAATGGTAAATGGTGTTGTTTAGAGATAAGACCGTCGAAAACGAGGACATAATGTGGTATCTTACGTTGGAAAAAGGTGAAAATGCGATAAAGTGTATTCATATTAAACCTTCAAAGCAATAACCAGAATATATGATAGTGTATTCACATTATATATCTTCAAAGCAATAACATGAATATGTGATACATGTATTCACATTAAACCTTCAAAGCAATAACCAGAATATATGATGGTGTATTCACATTATATATCTTCAAAGCAATAACATGAATATGTGATACGTGTATTCACATTAAACCTTTAAAGCAATAACATGAATATGCAATACATGTATTCACATTAAACCTTTAAAGCAATAACATGAATATGCGATACATGTATTCACATTAAACCTTTAAAGCAATAACATGAATATGCGATACATGTATTCACATTAAACCTTTAAAACAATAACATGAATATGTGATACATGTATTTACATTAAACTTTTAAAGCAACAACATGAATATGCATATACATGTTTCATAATCGCACCAAGTCTTTCTACAGACTACAATTATTACAACAATATACAGAGCGACATTAAAACAATCTTTGTGAGCAAGGCTCCATGATGGAATGCTTAATTAAACAGAGTTGTTCATATTCAAACGCAAGCTATTTATGTTGGTGTAACATTTATAAAAAATTGTTCAATAATATTTTCAAATATAAGCTAGCTAAATTGATAAATATGCATACATATTTGTTCGTATTAAAGTGTAAGCTTATGCAAATAATGTTATGTCCACATAGATGTATATGGGATTAATTTAGGTGATCCACATTTATCATATAAAAACTAAATCAAAATCCGAGAGATTGCGGGGTGCCTAATACAATTATTCCAGCATTGACTTAGAAATCCCTAAATCGAGTGACGCTGTTTCACACAGTTAGACACAACGCACGATTATGCGAAACGTCGTACTTCTATCTTTTTTGTCTGTTTGTTCGGGTTTCATATATAGCTTCGACAATCTTATCGCAAAAACAAACAAAGAAACCAGTTTTAGTGCAGGAAGAGAAAATAACATTAGAATAAACCAATTAGGCAAAGCAGAAAGTTTGAAAGTTTGTATTTTCACAGTTGATTTACTTGCCATAGTCGATTTACTGATCTTAAAAGCAGTTGAGCAGGCTTACCTACACCCCACAACTACTACCCAAACGAGACCAACAACACATTGAACATACAATGATCAATCTTGTGACAGAACAAATAATTATGAAAAGTCGAAGTCTATTAGTCAAGAAAAAAAATAGAATTCAAGTTAGGCTCACACAAGTCCAAAAGGACACATATTTAAACATACAAACGATCTCGCAATGCACGCACACTTATAACGTTGTTGTGTATTCTGTGCATAAAAAACGTTCTTGGTTGTCTGAAGTTGTGTGAATATTGAATAGTTATGTGAAAAGAATATGTAATAACTGTTTAGGAGTTCACTGTCTGATAAATATTCATATTTAATTAAGACTTTATTTTTAACAGTATTGGTCCTAATTACGGCATACCGCATGCACAAGAACATACAATGTCCAATCTCGACAGCACTTCAATGGTCTTCTTTTTTTCTTTTTTTTTAAAAAAATTATTTACAAACATACTTACAAGACATGACAATATGCTATACATTTTAAATTATCATCCAGTGCAACACAATAATCAATAGTATTGTTACAGTAAGTGCTATTTATGTAATTGTTATTATTTATTATTATTACATTTATTGATAATGTTCTCAATATTAACAAAACTGTAATTTGAAATTAAATCTGCAATAATTATAAACAAACAAACATGTTTGTAACATTGACAGATGGAATGGAATTGGGAAAAATTACTTTTGTTGTGTTTTATATATTGATTCATATCGAAACCAGATCACACAAAACAGAGGCCCATCTCAATCGACAAGCACAAAGATAAAGTCTAAATATTTATACTATCATTACAAGCTTTGTTTTGCTCTCTCGAGCTTTCTGTTGTTTTCTAGGTACGATGCTAGGCATAATGTCCGATGAAATGGTGTACATCACTTTAACGCTGCTTACTTTTTTTTTTATCATGGCAATACCAAAGTACTAACGAAATACCAGTTTTATCAAGGTCTACTGCAAGGAACTTAGTCCAAAACACAGGTAGAATTTTATAAAAAGACAAATATACGTGCTCAAATATTTGCTGGTGAGATGGGGATAGTGTTTTCAAGAATGTAATTAAACGTACAATGTTTAGTTTTTAGAATGATTTGACGAATTATCAACATGCCATCCATTAACACTAATAATACCTGACCAGTTTAAAGCAACTTGAAAATGAAAAATATGTCAAAATTTTTGTGAAATGTAATTTAACGTAACGTGCATTCTTAATAAAGCAGTCTTGTGACTTTACAATTACCTCATTGGACTTCTTGCAAAGCAAATCATGCGTCGCATGTTCACAATTCTACAACTGTTTAAAAATAAGTTATGTTCTTAAAGTTTCTTCACAATTCATTTAAACATGTCTGCTTTGGGAAATGTTAAGAACATTTTGAAGGCAAACATTTGATTGTTTTGACATTTCCTATATGTACAATGTACACGCTGAGAGAGTGTATTAAGGTACACACACTGAAATTCGGTGAGTAATAAAACAAACTCCACACTAAACTCTACACACTATTTACAAAAACGAAATAAAACGGGTTGAAATAACTGATGCAAATGAAATTCAGAAGGTTGCGAGGCTAACTGGCGTTCAGGATATCAGATAGCAAGAATTCATGAAGACCATGTCAACAAAATGTCAAACGCGACAAGAAACAATACACTTAGAAAAAAACCGTTATCCAGCTTTTCAGGTATCCTTTAATTATAAAAAATGTGTGTTAATTATATCATAAAATGATTGCTTCCAGTTTTCTTAGAACCTTATCAAAATTTATTTATCTTTTTGTGGTTCTAAATCTTAACGTATTAATAAAGCCATGTGTTGCTCTCAATCAAATATACGACTAGTTGGACTAATGAGATTTATAGTTGATTCCTAGGTTGTAAACACTATTGATATATCCCTCCGTTAATAGAGCCAAGCGAAAAAGAAATGTTCTTAACGCAGAGGGTGCCGTCTTAATAAAATGGTCCTCAATTGCATATAGGCGTCATCAAAAGTCTTAACGAGTCGTTACCAAATGTAACGATGATGCTTACACAAAACAAACATCATTCAAGCAAAGGATGTATTTCATAAAATGGATTATTTTCACGACTTCAGTGCACATACTTGTTGATTATACAGGAGTAAATAATGATGCACGAATATCTATTAGTACGCGAGATTTGACAAGCGTGCATTACAAGTTCAAAACATTGGAATGAAACAACGCATTACCTAGAGTGGTGCTAAAGGTGTGATTCTTCTCTTGGAGTTCTTTGTGCAGGCTGAGATGGTTAAAGGTTAAAGAAAGAAATAAACGGATTTAACAAAAATAATTGGACGCCTAAAAACCTTATCTGTACGAATCATGAGGCCAATTTGATTTGAACATCTAGCTTTTTTCATCAACATTATACTTTCATTTGTTATTTGATTACTTTATTACAAGATATTGAAATTCTGAAAATTGTCAAACTTTTCCCTTTTCAACACCTAGTGGTGCCACCATGCAGAGGGCCGATGTCCACTATTGGAACATATATGTATTTTCATCTCCGAAGAATGCCTCCAACCAAGTTTGGTTGAAATCAGTCCTGTGATTGAGATTAAGGAGAAACTTGAAAAATAACATTAGTTACATTCACCCAAAAATGTATGACTTATTCTGAACCCCAAACAGAGCGGTTTGAAAAAACCTTGTTTGTTCCTGCCCTAACGTTATTACAAGCTTTTTATTAAGCACTACACTTTTCAGTTCCAATGGTTTGTGGTTGATTTTTAAATTTGATTGTGTCCTCATGTTGTGCATTTTCATGTACATGAGGGATATCAATAAAATCTTGTATCACAAGTTTTTTGTTGATGCAAATTTTGTTATATTGTCCCCATTTTGGCCACCTACTGGCGTTCCCAGGAAACCGAGGCCCAACATTTGAAATACAAAAATGCAACCTGAATAATGCCTCCAATAAATATGATATTTATAAGAGGAAGGCGCCAAACTCTGTGTGAATTACCCCGTCTCGAACCCCAGATCTTGCTCGAAGCTGCTGTCATTAATGGACTCAAGAGAATTAATTTTGAATAGACAAGACTTCAGTAAATCAAAGTTACAGGGCCAAAGGGGAAAACGGTGACAACAAATTAACGATGGTTATGATGGACAAAAAACCATACCCAATTATAATACAAAAATGTCTTGCCAAAATTTAAAATGTGCGTGTAGTCAAAACAGGAATTTATAAATGTATTCCACTGGACACGTGTTTCGAACAACCCAGTTCTCATCAGCAAATGTGAAGTTATAATAGATCTATAGAATTAGATATTATTAAAAGACAGACAGACAGACAGGCAGGCAGGCAGGCAGGCAGGCAGGCAGGCAGACAGACATTAAAGAAGCCAAACTATGTATCTTCTTAGGTCCGAAACTCAAGATCGGCACGTCCTTCGGAGGGGACGCTAAGCTGGCTCCCGTGTACAGGGATTGTTAACCCCCTGACACGATAAAGCTCCCCATGTAAAGTTCGATAAGAGTAGGCGGAAACGCCGTTGCATGAGCTCATCCTTCTTTCTAATTTATCTCGATTACTTTCATTTCCCGTTCCTATCACTGCTCCTGTCCTATTTTTGGTTTTTGTCCTTTGGTCTTTTGTCGCGATATCAGTGAAATATTCACGAACAAGTTCAATTGGTGGTGGTTATGTCGTGTCTTGAGGTTTGACCTTTAGCAACAATTAGAGGGCTTTATAACCTTCTACTTATTACATTGAATAGTGGTACGTGTATCTCACAGCCTTTCAGTAGACTGCCACACCGACCTATAAACTTGATATCCCTCAATGTGTCAAAGACGAAAACAATTGACAAGTTCAACGCATTGTAAATCTTCCAAAAATTCATGAAAAGTTTCCAATATACCTACAATACGTGTGCATAATCGTATAATCGTTGGAATTTTCAAAGACTTCGTTGATTTCCGGAGGTCAAGGTGCCGAATTTTAATTAGGCAGCATGAACAGGAAAATACCCGATTTACTCGATTACATCACATTTTATATCAATGCAACTCTGATCAGGCATTTACTTGACGTTTGTAGCTGATTTTGGTTAATTGAAATGTAGCGTTTTGGAGAA
>JAUMGZ010175408.1:0-14517 GCA_032359645.1 Pododesmus macrochisma | reverse complement strand
GGACAATATCAGATTAGGATTACAACAAAACTTTAATATTTATAATATACTGACCAATCAGTGGTACCCACAGTCTGATAACGTCACCTTTGCTGACGAGAACTGGGTTGTTCAAAACACGTGTCCAGAGGAATACGCTTAAAAATTTCTGTTTTGACTACGCGCACATTTTAAAATTATGCCAACACAATTTTGTTTTAATGTTGGGGAATGGAGTTTGTACACATGGCCTACGTTAATTGTTTACCACCGTTTCTCCTTTGGCTCTACAACTTTGATTTCCTGAAGTCTTGTCTATTTAAATTAATTTTCTCTCTTGCAACTTTTAATGGCAGCAGCTTCGAGCAAGATCTGGGGTTCGGGACGGGGAGTCTCACACATAGTTTTCGCTCTTTCCTCTTATAAATGTCATATTTATCGGAGGCAAGTTTCAGAATGCATTTGTGTATTACAATTTTGGCAAGACAATTTAATATTTTTTTTGTGAAAATCATAATTATCGTGAATTTTCCCCTTTCACTTTGGCTCTGTATCTTTAATTTACCGAAGTCTTGTCTATTTTTAATTCATTTTCTCTATAGCGTCCATTTATGACGGCTGCTTCGAAGCTGGATTTAGGGTCCGGGACGGGGATGCCTCACAGAATATTGGCTCTTACCTCTTTTAAATATTATATCAATTGGTGGCATGTTTCAGATTGCATTTTTGTATTACAAACAAGAGGTCTGTTGGGCTTAAAACGTCCATCTGAATGACCTATGCCAGAAGTTAGTTTTGACATTTGTATTTGTATTATTATGCCCCCAAAGTCATGCCTTGAACAAACTTGGTTATCCACACCCTAAAGTAACTACATGCCAAAGCAGTAAGCGTTATACCTTCTAATTTATAAGAATACGATTTATGAAATTTTGTCAAATTATTCCCATTTGGGGCCCTAAGTGGTACCCCTTCATTTGAACAAATCTGAACCTCCTTCCCTTAAGGATGCCTTGTACCGAGTTTTGATAAAATATGTCTACTAGTTTTAGACAGATTTAACTTTGACCCCAAATGCATAACCTACTTTTGACCCAAGAATACAAAAATGCAACCTGAATCATGCCTCCGACAATTATGATATTTAAGAGTCATGCCTTGAACAAACATTTTTCTCCATTCCATCGAAATACTTCATATCAAATCATAAAGCTATAGACCATCAAGTTTATGAAAAGATGTTTTGAATTTGGTCAAATGTTCCTCCGTTGACACCTATGGCGCCCCATGGGCGCTAAGCACATTCATGTGAACAAAATGTGGACCCTTTCCCTTGGGGATACGTACTACCAAGTTTGGATAAAAATGTGTCCAGTATTGTTGGAAAAGAAGTCGAAAATATGAAAAACTTACATGTTTCCTATATATATATATATATATATATACATTGTTGAACTTTGACCCAAAAGCGCATAACCTGTTTTGACTCCAGAGCCATGCCCTCATTTTACAACATATAGCATTAACCTCTAGTTTATAGTTTATGCAAGACGATTTTTTGAAATTTTGTCAAATCTCCCCCTTTTGACCCTAATGGCTCAACAACAACAAAAACAAATAAGCAAAAAAGAACGTAATGTAGATAAATTAGAATAAAACAGATACTTAGGCCATAGTTGTGTTTTTTCTGTTTTGCGTCCTTTCGTTTTTCAAAAACCTACTAGCCAGTAAGTGAAAAAAACACACACTGGAAAAAAACACAGAATCTCATTCGACAAAGTTTGATTTATATTAAAATAAAAAAAAATCGGACAGCGTCAACTGATTGTACATATTGTTTAAGAGTATTATATTTACTCTTTTTAAGACAGCAGGACAAACATGTGAAGTACCAGGGGAAAAGACTATACAATACAAAATTTTATTAAAAACAACTTCCATTAGTAATATAAAAATGCAATATGAAACATGTCTCCATTAATTCAATATTTATAAGAGAAAAGAGCCAATGCTGTATGTGAGACATCCCTGTCCCGCATTCCAGGTTTAACTGCTAAGCAGCCTTCATTGATGGACTCGAGAAAATAAATTATGAATAGACAAGACCTCGGTAAAGATGCAAAGCCAAATGAGTTTGAACAAGAATAACAAACTTCGAACAACTGTTAAACAGAGCAAACATTTGTGGCTACATATTAGAATAAAAACAGGCCTAAAAAGCACCCAGATGCCTGACTTTCCCTCGATTATTTTCGTGTGAAAATACTTGCGTAAATATAAATCTTTTCCGGAAATCTTTCCGGATATAACTTTTTTGACGGTCTTAATAGCACGGACGTAAACAAAGTTAGTGTTTGTTTTTCACCAGCAATGCCCAAAAACCTACCCGCACGCGGACGCAAAACAGAAATAAACACAACCATTGCCTTATCTATAGTTTCTTTTTCAAGATTTATACTGCTTCGTGATATACTCTCCCAAAAAAATAAAAGCAGAACATATAAAATCCCCCAAAAATCCAAAACTTACAAAATATGATTATAATGTTTGGTAGGGATTAAGAAATGTGTTTATTGTCTTTTAGTTTCGCAGAAATCGTGGTCTTAGATTTTGAGCGGATTTAAACGCTCGAAATCAACGAAATCACCGTACCATGAAAACAACTGACACGGAGAGAATGCGTGCATTTCATGTGCTTGATAAACACCTAAACAATAAAAATGCCTAAACTGAACAAAGCACAGAAAAATAACGCCATCGGGCGCTTGGAACCCGGCAAATCGTTTTCAGTTGTAGCTTTTGTTTTCAAAGTGGCATCAAACACCACAGCTAGACATTGGAACCGTTACCAATACCAACAAACCATGATCTTACAAGATCCGGTAGACCACGTGTTTCTACCAGGGCACAGGATCGCTACATCCGGTTAGCCTTCTACGGGAAAGGACCACCAAAATAACATCTACCGCATCTGCAATATGTTGCGTGAGCCGGAAACAGCACCGACTGTTTGGAACTGATTACGCGAAGGAGGACTCCATGCGAAAGGCCCAGTTCGAGGGGATAACGTGACGACCTAGAAGTGTCAACGACGGCGGTAATGGTTTCAAATTTATAGGATATGGCCTCGTCTGCGGTAGAGAATTGCATGGTATAGTGATGATTTACACTTCCTTGTATAATTTGGTATTATTAAATTGATCGAACGTTACTGACTCAAAAGTTATTTTGCATTTCTATTTGGAGAGAGTATATTTGGAAACATGTGTAACAGGGCAAGACAACTTCGGAAAATAAGTGACTGTGTCTAAAAAAAAAGTCTTTTATCATCGACAATACAACAAAACAGTTTTGTTTGTTGTACTGTCGATGGCGACAACAAGACAATACCAAACAGTTGTTTGTGTTGCATTCTGTCTTACCGTCGCAAAACACACAATCAAAAATAATATATATTTTCGCCCGCCTCTCCAAAATATAAAGGCAATTGCTTAGATTTTTATAAAGTCATTTTAACGTGGTGCTATGACCATTATATCAAAATATATTTGATAATTTTGAAAGGATAAACTTTCTGAATACTCCAGGTTAAACCGGTACTAGTATTGAGAATATACATGACAATGTATGTAGGCGTTTGATCTCCTTTTTCATAAAAGCTATACACAAATAACACACAAATAATTAGGAGATGCATATATAAACCAACATGACGAGATTGGTATTTTCTAATCCTTTTAACTCTTTATATCAAAAAATCATTTTGTATTCATTAAAAAGATTAACAAAGAAGCAAAATTGAATTTGACTGCTTTTGACATATTTATCCCCGCCTTGATGTGAGTCACTGATTGAAGTCTCGTCTGTTAATGAGAAATTGATTTAAAATGGTATTCTATATTATAAAATTTAAATGAACAAAGCTGCGCAATTTAATAAAGTTCCAATCAAAATCCATATGAAACTAATGTATATACAAATTTATTGCAAAACAATAGCCAATGCCATATTTGCTATTTATTTATAATTATATTTTCGGCAAAACTATGTTAAAAGTCCTTGATAGCACTAACTTGAAAGCAGTAACAAATGAACATACATTAAAAAAAAAAACTATCAAAGAAGAGCATGAATCAGTTTTAAAACAATTTTTTTTACACTGAGCAGGCTTCTGCTCATCAACAAACTCGACAACAAGAGCATTGCATTATTTGCCCTTCAGCAATTCCTACAAAACACAACCATTAATGAATGCTCTATAATCAGACTGCAGATGTAGGCAGTAAAACAATGCCAAGGAAATTTATGCTTGTTTTGAAATGTCAATGTCATTAACCTAGGACATAGAACCCACACCAAGTTTGATGAAATCTGATTATTAAAACATTAGATAAAAGACGGCTAAATAAGTATTTGTGGAACCACACGAAAGTTAAAACCTTAACGAGCAGCTCGAGATCATGTTCTAGCAGTATGTCAAGTTTCATTAAGATCCATCTTGTGGTTTAGGGAGCTGCGCCCGCAATCAGATCGCAGAAGGCTTATTTATTATGCTTGGAAAGCATTAAAAACACACTTTTGGATCATAATCTAGCTAAACGCAATGTTTCACTTAGAGTCGCCTGGTGGTTTTTGGAAAAGCTGTGCTCCAAAAATTCCAACGGAGAGAGAAGGACAAACCAAATTTATAAATATCAATATTTTAATTAAAACAATATCAAGGTATACCTAAAATGTGTAAAAAGTTAAATTTTAGCAAAAATGATTTGACGAAATTAGCGTCGATTTAGTCTTGGATATAACATATTATCTCTCTCTCTGTATCTCAACACACATCAATTTTTTTGTACTAAAAACTACTTAAGTCTATAAAGGCCCATGTCACGGCGTTTCCTCCAGCTCGTATATCAAACTTTACACAGAGATCTTTATCGTGCTAGGGGATTAAAAATATCTGTAAACGGGACCGAATTATAAGCGAATTTTTGTTTAAACAAAATGCTACTTACTATAATCATCGATATTATACCATTGAAGATGCTGTATTACAGTTTAATTTTGAATATCTTTCTGTTTCACAACCGTAACTAGTGGTCGTTGTGGATTTTGTTTTATGTAAGACAACTAGTTAACGTCATAAATGTTTGTAGAGTTGGTGAAACCATGCTCAACATGCTCAACTATTTTGACGACCGTCCGAGAAGCTCACAATACTTATTTATATTGACGAATATCCTGAATGGTAGAATTAGATGTACTTGTACTTGTAACCGATGGACCTGTGACTCAAAACTTCATACAAGTTGATCATTAATACGCCAGGGTCTTATTATAAGTTCAATTTGTGACAGCTTTGCCCATTTGTGATACCATGATATTTGAACAGTACACACCCAGAAGTTGTAGGCGAGCATGAAATGTATACATTCCCTTTGTTGTTGTACCTCTAAATGTTTTATGTTTGTTTCGGTAAGTCAATTTAAAAAATAAGTGTTTACATTCTGTAGCAGGCAATACAATACAACAATAACTTTATTCTCATAAACTGGTAATAACAGGGTAGAGCAGAAACTATTACTGAACGAATACCTAGAATGTAGGCTGTTACTACTGGAAACAAAGTATGCTTATGTCATTCATTTAATTATCATCATTATAATAAATCGTATACACATGCGCGTATTATTATATAAGTAGGCTTGTATCAGTTCAATATAGTGTCTCTATGCGAAGATTTCGTTGGCGCTATGAATTGCCTTACATTGGCATGCTTCTTTATATGGTGTATGAAAGATAATGAATATACTACAGGTAAGTACTATATAGATAGAAAGATACATGCATATTATTTTGACTTAAGATTCTGTTAGATTGTTAACGCAGAAGAAAGGAATATAGCGCGATAATTTCAATCACGTTTCGTTTTGATTTTACATCCTTGTGGTATAGTTGTGCCGTTTGCTATGCAGGAGTTTTCATTTTAAAAAGTTTTTGTTACCATGGACCAAAGTTTCTAAATTTACCGTTTCCGGAGCATATCTCCAAAACCGTTCAAGAAAACTTCACGAAACTGGGCATGCATATCAATCTAATGGTGTAGAAATGCCTGTTGCTATGCAGGAGTTTTCATTTCAATACTTCTTATGTTATCATGGAAACAAATGGCCATAATTGCTAACTTAACCGTTTCAAATAGTTGTATTCCGAACACCAAGACGATATTCTAAAGTCGTAAGTCAATGGACAGTAGCAAACAATAAGAAAACGTTAGACGCACACAGAAACTTAACAAAATTTACATTTATTTACTTAAAATGGAAACATTACGAACTTCTATCTCCAAGCATATCTCCAAAATCAATCAAAAGAAGAGGCCCATTTGGCCTTTAAAACGTCCACCTGGATATAGTTAAATCACATGTAAAGTAACATCTACATAAAGTTTCCTGAAAATCTGATCAACGGTTCTTAACAGGAAGTCAAAAATGTCTAAGTCAATCAGAAGACGGCCAATTTGGATTAACTTTGGCAACATTAAAAAACAATTCTGAAAGGGGGCCATGCAAGGAACATGTACATCAAAGTTCATGAACATCTGACGAACAGTTCTTGACAAAAAGTTGAAAATGTATCAGCAAATCAAAAGCTACGGCGGCCATATTTGAAAGAATTTGCCAAAATTGAACACATATCTGAAAAGCGGCCATGCAAGGAACATGTTAATGAAGTTCCGTGAAAGCCTGACAAATGATTCTTGGTAAGAAGCTGAAAATGTATCAGCCAATCAGGAGCAACCGCGGCAATATTAAATGGAATTCGGCTTCATCGACCACAAATCTGAAAGGGTGCTATGCAAGGAACATGTTCATCAAGTTGCGAAAAAATCTGACCAACGGTTCTTGACATGAAGATGAAAATGTCTCAGTCATGCAGAAACCCCTGCGGACATATTGGAAAGAAGCTGCTAAAATTGAACACACATCTGGAAGGGGCCTTGCAAGGATCATGTACATCAAAACTTATTAAAATCTGACAAATAGTTCTTGACAAGAAGTTGAAAATGTTTCAGCCAATCAAAAGCCACGGCAGCCATATCGGATGGAATCGACAAAATCGAACACAAACCTGAAAGGGGACCATGCATGTACATCCAGTTTTGTGAAAAACCTGACCAACGGGTCTTGATAAGAATTTGAAAATGTCTAAGCCAATCAGAAGCCGACGCGGCTATATTGGATAAAATTCGGCATAATCGAACACAAATCTATAAGGAGGCCATGCAAGGAACATCTACATCAAGCTTTTATGAAAACTGACCAACGGTTCTTGACAAGTAGTTTGAAATGTCGCCGGCAATCACAAGCCACCACGGCCGTATTGGTTGGAATTCGACATACGCGAACACAAATCTGAAAGGGGCCATGCAAGAATTTGTACATAAAGTTGCGTGAAAATCTGACCAACCGTTCATGACAAAAAGTTGAACATGTCTCAGCAAATCAGAAGTCACATCGGCCTTATCGGAAAGAATTTGGCATAATTGAACACAAGTCTGAAAGGGGGCCATACAAGGAACATGTTTATGAAGTTCCGTGAAGATCTGGAAAACAGTACTTGACAAGAAGTTGAAAATGTCACAGCCAATCAGAAGCCACCGCGGTCATACTGGATTGAATTTGGCATACTCGAACACAAATCTAAAAGGGGGCCATGCAAGAAATATCTACATCAAGTTTCATGAAAATCTGACAAATGATTCTTGACAATAAGTTGAACATATCCCAGCCAATCAGAAGCCGCGGCAGCTATATTGGAAACATTTGGCAGACTCGATCACACATCTGAACGGTGGCCTAGCAAGGAACATGTACATCCTGCTTTGTGAAAATCTGACCAACGGTTCTTGACAAGAAGTTGCAAATGTCTCAACCATTCAGAAACCACCGCAGCTATATTGGAAAGAAGCTGCTAAAATTTAAGATTTATTTAAATCTGACAAATGGTTCTTGACAAGGAGTTGACAATGTCTCAGCCAATCAGAAGCAACGGCAGCCATATCGGATGGAATCGACAAAATCGAACACTAATCTGAAAGGGGGCCATGCAAGGAATATGTACATCCAGTTTTGTGAAAATCTGGCCAACGGGTCTTGATAAGAAGTTGAGAATGTCTAAGCCAATCAGACCACCGCGGCCATATTGGAAACAATTTGGCATAATCGAACACAAATTTGAAAGTGGCCATCAAAGGAACGTTTATATCAAGTTGCGTGAAAATCTGACCAATGGTTCTTGACAAGAAGTTGAAAATGACACAGTCAATCAGGAGCCACCGCGGCCATATTGCATGGAAATCGGCATAATCGAACATAAATCTGTAAGGGGGCTATGCACGGAACATGTACATGAGGTTGCGTTAAAATCTGACCAACGGTTCTTGATAAGAAGTTGAAAACGTCTCTGTCAATCAGAAGCCACGGCGGCCTTATTTGATAGAATTCGGCAAAATCAAACACAAATCTGAAAGGGTGTCATGCAGGCAACATCTACATCCAGTGTCGTGAAAATCTGACCAACGGTTCTTGACAAGAAGTGGAAAAGGTCACAGCCAATTACAAGCCAACGTAGCCATATTTGAAGCAATTTGGCATAAGCGAATACAAATCTGAAAGGGGCCATGCAAGGAACGTGTACATCAAGTTTCGTGAAAGTCTGACAAATGGTTCTTGCCAAGAAGTTGAAAATGTTTCAGCTAATTAGAGGCCAGCGCAGCCATATTGGAAAGAATTTGCCAAAATTGAACACAAATCTAAAAGGGGACTATGCAAGGAACATGTTCATGAAGTTGCGTGAAAATCTGACAAACAGTTCTTGACATGAAGTTAAAAACTGTTACAGCCAATCAGAATCCAGCAAAACCATATTGGATGGAAGTCGGCAACATCGATTACAAATCTGAAAGGGGGTCATGCAAGCAACGTGTACATCCAGTTTTGTGAAAATCTGACAAATGGTTCTTGACAACAAGTTGAAAATGTCTTAGTCAATCAGAAGCCACCGCGGCAATATTGGATGGAAATCGGCATAATCGAACATAAATCTGAAAGGGGGTCATGTTAGCAACATCTAAATCCAGTTTCGTTTAAATCTGACCAACGGTTCTTGACAAGAAGTTGAAAATGTCACAGCCAAATAGAAGCCACCGCGGCCATATTTGAAGGAATTTGGTAAAATCGAAGACACACCGGAAAGGGGGTCATGCAACCAACATTTGCATCCAGCTTCATGAAAATCTGACCAACGGTTCTTGACAAGAAGTTGAAAATGTCTCAGCCAATCAGAAGCCATCGCGGGCATATTTGAAAGAAGTTGTCGAAAATTAAACACAAATCTGAAAGGTACTATACAAGAAACATGTACATCAAGATTTATTGAAATCTGACCAATTGTTCTTGACAAGAAGTCTCTGCAAATCAGAAGCCACCGCGGTCTTATTTGATAGAATTCGGCAAAATCGAACACAAATCTGAAAGGGGACCATGAAAGGAACGTGTACATCAAGTTGCGTGAAAATCTGACCAACGGTTTATGACAAGAAGTTGAAAATGTCTCAGCCAATCAGAAGCCACAGCGGACATATTGAAAAGAATTTGGCAAAATCGAACACAAATCTGTAAGAGGGCCATGCAAAGAGCATGCTTATGAAGTTCAGTGAAGATCTGACAAACAATTCTTTACAATAAGTTGAAATGTCTCAGCCAACACGAATATGAAAGGGGGTCATACAAGGAACTTTTTTTCCTGTTTCCTTGGAAACATATTGCCAAAATTGCTAATCTTACCGTTTTTAAAGCAACTCACAAAAACCATTTAAGAACATGTCATTAAACTGTATGCATATCAAACTTGAACTATAGAAGTACTTTTTGCTATCCTTTTTTTTTATTTTTTTTTTAATTTTAAAATTTTTCCTATTACCATTGAAACAAACTGCAAAAATTGCTAATTTACCATTACAGAGCATATTTTCCAAACGGATACCAAAAATTCACGAAAATCTGCACATCAATCTAGTGATGAATTATTGGTTTTTTGAAAAATGGGAGTCTTTTTTGTTGATGTTTCCCCTGTTACCGTGGAAACAAATAACCAAAATTGATTAATTCTCTGTTTCTGGAAAAATCTCCAAAAATGCTAAAGCTCCACACAAATGTTATATGCATTAGCTTCATAAGTCAAAGAGGCAGACAGATTTGCTTGAATGTTGACGGCAATGAAGAAGTAAATTCGAAAAACCAAGACTATACTCTGAAAGCCATATACATAGGCAAACAAAAGAAAAAATGTTGGACGCACACAGAAACATTAACCAAATTTACAGTTATTAACAAAAAATGGAAGCATTACGAACTGTTGGGAAAATGAGGGACAGACCAACTTTGACACCAACCTTAAAATTTGCATAATCTTTTAGAAACTCCCTTGGCGGTGAATTGATTATCAATACGGACAATCTGCCTCACAGGAAATGACATCTGGTGAAATTGTGATTAATTACAATCCGGACGATCTACATCACAGGAAGTGATATCGGGCGCATTTACAAACAACTAATCGCTCGCTTCGCGGCTAGTTTTTTCAGTAAACGGTTTTATCGAGTCGAAATCTTCATCGAAATAGTCAGGCGTCAAAGATCCGGGTTATTAACTTTGCAAAATCACTTTTAGTTTTTAACAAAACAAGGGGATCTCTTCAAACTCGTCGCTACAAATTATCCAAGCCATGAAACCCGGGCACACTTTTTTCAACAAAGTAACAGCTCTGTTGGATTTTAAGAAAAGGAGACATATGTCGATGGTTATTTAATGTTTTCTAAGAACGCACAGAAGAATGCAGAACAGGCTACTAAATAAAAGTAAATGTTGTCAAATGATGCCCTCCTAGTTAATATTCAAGAAATAATGTGATTCGGTTAAATTTTGTATACATAAATTACATACATATACTTTTATGTTATTGTTATAATACACTGTCTTGTTCATTGTTTAGTGTTGAGCGTTGAACCTCCTTTGCCGTCGTGTCCAGATAACATGGTCAGATGCACCTTAAACCTTGTGTGTATAAATGAAGATAAAATATGTGATACCTACAGCGACTGTTATAACGGCACAGATGAGGTCAACTGTACATGTGAGTCCAACACACTTCAACTTTATTTTGAATAATAGTGTCGATCCGGAAAATCCTATTTTTTTACAAAGTTAACTCCACGAAAATTGCTTAGTACTTATTATTGCTCTGTTGCCCCCTTTGTGTCGTACTTCAACAACTTGAAACTATTTTGATTATTTTAAAAAGCTTTATACCTTGACCCATTTTTATTAACAAATAATTTTATTGTTGTTGTTTTTAAAGCTTTTGTTTTGTTTTTGGTTTTATTCATGAATGCTATAGAGTTAAAAATTGAGCTGTCATTAATGAAAGAATTCATCTTAGCATGACAATTTCTAACAGCAAGTGAATAACAATTAATGCACACATGTGAATGTAATGCTGTGCTCTTTAACTTATATGTTTTTTATGTTTGATTTTAGAACACTTCCGATCTATATTTTCCCGTAGTAGATTGAAAATAATTACAATAGTACAATGTAAAGCGGACAACACGATATTATGATCTTAGATCGAGGCCTATATTCTATTTACTTGAAGAAATTATTTATTATAATGTACTTTTGACCTGATTTACCAGTACACTTTCCTTTGATAAAAAGACTGTAGAGTTACAAAGAGAAGAATGATAATTCATACTTTACATCATCGTCCCATAGTTTAGTATACGATATTGCCACCCGTACCCATTGCAAGCATTACTTCAGTTTATAAGCAAATTGATGAAAAGTGAAACATGTTAGGTGAGGAAATGTCTAAAAAAGCGACATATATTAATTGGTTTCATAATCAGAGCCCAGCACTTTCAGTCAACGTTCTGTTTTTACAGTCTGAATATAAACAACTGTTTTCTCGATAATTATTATGTGATTTCAATCTAAATATTTCGTGGATTTTTATTCAATAACTGAAAAATAGACATTTTGTATTCCACAGTTTATTTCACATCAATTTTTGTAAATTTTTCCTATGAAAATCACATTCTTGTAATTTTGTTGTTGATTTATTTCTTTCGCCTTACAGATGTTGGTTAGATTTATCATTTTCTACAGACAAGATATCGATATATAGAAATATTACATACACTTATTGAGGAGTTTGAAAATTGCAAAAGTACTAAACCTAAAATAAAGCCATCCAGTTTTGTGACATAACTTCGTAGTAGTGATATACAATAAAATATATAATATATTATACACATTTAAGAAAAATCATCCATAATGTGTTGATGACGTGAATGTTAGGAGGCCATGGCTGGTGTGCGTTCGATTGTGCGCTGATCTGCTAGGCATGCGCCTGAGTAGAGAGTTTATGTGTAATTTTAGATAAAATACCTGTTGAACAGTAACACAGACTCCGAGACTATTTACGAGAGTAGAGTAACAAAGCACAGCCGTGTGTCGATGTTAAGGAGTAAGGACATACCAATGTACCTTACTGAAATAAATTCTTGGTTTTATCATAAGAAGGACTATACTAGAACGATATTCCTCGTAAATTTAGAAGAAGATAAATATTTTGGTAATATATACATTTTTTGTAACATGTGTTATATGATATTTTGATTTGAAACTCCAACAAATGTATCTTGCAAATCAAATAGAATATATATTGTATTGTCCTTATTTGATGTCACTGTATTTGAAATGCTTATTCCTCGCTTTGATTGTTTGATATCAGGCTCGTTAATGAGAATTTAGTAAAAGAAATTGTTCAGAATTATATTTTATATTACATTAATCATATTAAATTAAACAGTCAACATAATGCAACGCCTCGCAACAGTGTACACCTTGTTTCGCTTCTACCCAATCAGATCGCTGCAAAAGCGATATTCAATCGTTGATGTTATTCTCTAATCTTTCGATTGGAAAAAAAACAATCTAGAATTTTAGTATGACATACAAACTCCAATAAGAACAATTACCAAGACGTATGTAAAAAAAAAATCAAGATGAAGTCATAGTTCATAGATTCACATTTTCTATTCAAAAAAGGGCAAAAATCATGTTTTTCGAACAAGCAATTTTTAATCTTTGTTAAGAATTTGTTATGTGAGATAGCTTTGATCTCATTTTTGACATTGTATTATTATTCATTTTCAAAGGTCGTTGAGTATATTGCAAATTTTTGCAGCTGAGTGCAAAACTTTGCAACATGAACAACGTGATTTAAAACTTAATAATAATACCTTGTCCCCATGAGATAATTTCTACGTTATCTATGCTGTAATGGGCGGTAATGTCGTTCATGAGCTTATACTAATTCTCGTATAATCTCTACTGCTCGGATAATTGGTGTGGGCGGTTGGTTGTTGAGCTGATTGACAGCACTATGAAGTGTATGTATAAGATATATGTTACCTCTATACTTAAGACTTTTTGTTTCCTGCAATAGGAAGGAAAGTTTAGGTCTCATTATCCTATTTAACCACAACGTCTGTTTTCCCACTGGGTGACTCTCCTAAGTCGGTCTGCGTGGATTCCTAATCTTGAGGTTCGTTGTTACGTCAATATATGTTCTTTGTATTCCGGTGCTAAATTGTTTGATGTGGCTACAGCTGGTGTGTCAATGTTTCTCGTTTTGTTGAATCCACCTATCTTGTTTTTGTTATACTTATTCCTTTATTCTGCTGGGTAAATCAATTAAATAGATTTTCATCAAGATATAACAGATAACAGATATGTTCTCGTTATAACATTCTGTATTGTTCATTGTGTAGCGCCGTGCCCACAAACAATGGTCAGCTGCAACAGAGGAGATGGTACTTGTATTCCTGAAGATTACCTATGTGATGATTACAACGACTGTAGTGGCGGCACAGATGAGTTCGGCTGTACAAACAAGTCAAACGGTAAGTCTTCTACCAGGGATGTTATGACAGCTGGAGATGAAGTTCATATTAAACGTGTATTAACAAATGTGCGTGTTCTCAACACATGGTTTATGATATATGCCAACAAATGGGCTGACAAACAGCACACCTTTTCGTGACACACACGGCATTGATAGTGTCTCTATAACTGTCTCTCTCGAGCGTTATACCACTTTACCAACAACATATTTGTTCGATTAAACCGCTAACGTATCCCTTCATTCTTCATCTTCAAAAACTATGAAACATAAACTTAACCTACTCAAGTAAAATATAACAATTATAATGCTGATAGTACATACTTTAACAACTAATCAGAGCTGTCAGACACAACACAGTCTTTACTAACAATGATATAATTGTCTTTCTATTTACTCGATCATCATAATGTATACTATAAAACTCATCAAAAACCTTGGTTACTGTGAAACCTAGCTGACAATGCTCTTCCTGATATTTTGGAACCTGAAATAATTGTACCCCAACTTTCT
>JAUMGZ010175397.1:0-14518 GCA_032359645.1 Pododesmus macrochisma | reverse complement strand
CACCGACCTACGGCAAGTCACTGGCAACTTTCTAACACTAGCACGCCCCGGATGAGAATCGAACTAGGAGGTGAATGGCTCTTATGATTACAAGTCGGCGACTTTAACCACTAGGCCACCACGGCCCCCACGATTAGAAATTTATAACCTGCCAACTAGTTCCTAATGTACGTGGCAACCCACTACATAGTCACTCAGTGTGATGCAATAAGGTGTAACATATTTTGTAAAAATAATCATGATAGAAAAAATATAAATAAAGTGTGATATATTCTTTGAAATAAAACATGTTGCAAAAACCAAGTTTCAATTGGAAAACACACACGTGGAAACTTGTGCTATGTACATGCAATTCAAAATGGAAGTTGATGGGCAAAGTTTAAGTGTTCTTGCAAGATGAGTCAGCTTAAACTAGTTAAAAATAAACACACCAGAAACAAACTAATATGGCAACTCAGGCACTACAAATAGCAACAAAAATCTATACTTGTATTATTATCTTAGTGCTGGGTTTTCCCCACGTTCTGACTACTCTCATAGTTACAAAGTTTAATCAATGTAACACATTCACTTAGTTTGTTTTATATTATAAGTTTACATAGTGCGGAGAAACGTTTGCGGTTACATGTATTATTAGTATATTTCTTGCATATACATGTATGTATACATTCTAAAGAAAGCAATTGTGATATTCAGTTCATAATATACAAAGATGTCTTAAATAAGCATTTCGTCACATCGTAACCTCGAATGCCAAAGGAACAGAATATAACACATCTGATGTCTATTTACACCTAGGGGTATATAAAGGAAGAACATTTAATAAAAGCAAAAAAACTCTAATAAAATCTAAATTAAAAGTTCATATAAAAGAATGTTAATATAAACAAAACAAGATTAAAACGAATGCCCTTTTAGTTGTTTAAAAAAGCCGGATATTATAAAAAGACACATATTTCCAATGCTTTATAAAATTGATTTTAACAATTAAATTGTATATTTAATTCTGCTAAAATGTACAGATTTAGCGTTTATTATTATACATAGTAGCATTCTTTAAATCATGAACACGGGATAAATGGAATTTACAGAACAAGAGACATTAACAAACAACAATAGCCACATAACACAATTCAGCACAAGAATAAAACGACGTCACAACCATCATCAATACAGGTTATCCATGCGTACCAACTAAGGATAGCCACCTAGCATGGAAACTGTCGGTGTGGTTACACCTATCAATAAGGCCTCAACCTTCCAACTTCCCTCATGAGACAATAAGTCTGGTGCATACACTATATTTACAAATTTAATAAATACACTTCGTTGCGCTGTCAATCATTTTAACAACAAACCGACCACATCAAATGTCCATTAAAATCTAAAAGAGTAAAACCTATTTCAATATTTACAAAAAAGGCAATTGGAAAGATGAAATTGGACGTAGCCAAGTAGCATAAAGCCCAGAACGGTAGATATTACATTGTAGATTCGTATATCTAAGTATATGAATAGTTATATTGATGAATATCAATGTCATCGCAGGGGTACATCAGCAAAACACTAAGCCAACTTAAACTGCCAAGTACACAATTATATAAAAACGGAAGAAAAAACGGAGAAAACATTCCCCCTAGTTATGCTTCAGGGGAAACAAAAAAGGGGTTAAGAAATTGATATAATGTAAATCAGTGTGAGCTCTGAAATAAAGAACAACGTAAATCATCCGGAAGGACAAATTTCAGGTCACTATAAGAGGATCATAGCAGTTTTAGCTCAGGAATGTTTTTTACAATTTATTTTAGTAGTAACGGAAAATATGTTAGGGCTGTTTTGTAATCTTTATTAGTTTAAAAATAAGATATCCATAATTTGAGTGTAGAAATGCTTCTAGTCACATACTGGGAAATACAGAGCTGAAAATATTTCAAAGGAATCTTCGTATTTCTTCTATAAAACTTGCCAAATGTTTTACGTAGTTTATGATATCGATAACCCTGTAAAATAATCTTGGTGGTTATGTCAATATCACGAGAATTAACGTCATTAAGTAATGTATTGGAGTTCATGAAAAATGGATAATGTTTATTCTTTACTATTTCCTACTTTCGAAAAGTATGTAAACTTATATTTAAATAATTAGTAATTTTACTTAAATTTATAAAATTATATTTATTGCCGTGTATATCCAGGATAGAATAGAACTGGGATTTACAAAAATCTAAAGATGTCAAGATACAAGGGAGAAAAACTGCTGCCATAAGTACGGATGAAAGAAGAGAGAGTAAGCCAGCAACCTGAAAAAATACCTACTGAAAACTCAAAGTATCGTCATCAAAGACGATGTTTAAAACTCATACTCAGTTATTTTTTTCAGGTTCATATCCTTTCATCATAAATTTTAAATAACAATATAAAATGTAGCTTTACTGAATCTGAATCTTCAGTTATCATGTACCAACAATATAAATAACTACATTGTAGTTTGTGCAAGGGCGTAATTGGAATATAGCGAATCAAATTAATTGTTAAAGCACACCCTTTGACAAAGTTTAATTTGCATTCCAAAATGTAGATATTTGTTTATGTGCAATTTTATTAGAATGTTTGAACGTGTTTTGATCACTAGCGATGTGTTTATTTTTAATTTACAACTTGGATATTGTAAACAGGGAGTACTTTCTATTTGAAATAGCTGATGATAAATTCCTCTGAAATTATTTTATGTAGTGTCAACTTTGTCTGATATTGATTTATTGATTTTTCATACACTGAGTAAACCTATATACAGATTGCGCATACACCAATTGAAAATGACATAAGCAAGTTGTACTGTTGTGACGTAACTATATATAAGGATCACGTATAAACATAAAACCAATGACATAATGTTACATAAAAGTCATCCAAGGTGATTGTTTGAATCACATTCGTCGTCAAAATAGAATGAATGAATTCTGGTTTCCAGTAATTTTTTTTGACTAGAACACCTACATAGAGTATAAGTAATATGCAAGGAGACCGTCACATTTTAATAGATTTTTGATATTAATAAGTATTGACCAAAACTTTTATGAAACTAAATTTCAGATACAATTTCTCTTGCATTCATATTCTGTATATACCCAATTCTATGGATGATTCATGAACATTTCACCTTCTTTGACATATACTGAGGTAAAGGCTAGAAATCATATGGTTCTTTATCAAAGTCACCGAAAGAAATAGTTTGGAAATCCTAACCTATTTGAGAGGGTAGACCTTTTTTTAAAGTAACAAAGATTTCTTATATTGAGAAGCTTCAAAAAGTTTGCAAGTAGAATAAACAGAACAATATTCCTTTAGCAATAGCTACATCACACTATCAAAATCAGAATGAACTGGCAAAGTGAATACACCACCAACAAATATAACATTTAAATGGGCTGAAAATAACCTGTATAAAATTTTAGATCCAGTTACAATACAACTATCATCAAACGACATCCCAAAGTGCACTTAACGAGTTATCTGTACTTGTAATTATTTATATTTCTGTGATAAGTGTGCAGTAATCTAAGTACTTGGTTACCACATTACCTTTTTGTATATTTTGGTAGTCAGGATCTTACAATTCAAGTGTCCATCGACCTTATTGAACTTATTATAGGTTTGAAAAATCAAACACAGACAAACGATTTTACAATCAATTAATTAATTACAAAATTTCAAGTATCATATGTAATACTATTGTTATAAAACAAATTCATATTTTGTACCGACATACAATAACAAGGAAACCATTTGCGTGCGAGGACATGGGCCAAGAGTCCAAATACGACACAACCGCTATCAGTGGACTTCAAACCACAATTTATGAATAGAAAAAACCTGGACATATATTAGATATACATTAACAACGCCGTCGCCCTCAAAGGCGATGAGATTTACTTTTTGGGTGACACATGTGTAGCAGGAAACGCTTACTCAATCGCGAGCACCTAATGTCGGTTCTTTTTTGTTTTTAATAAAACCAAGAGATGTTTCATGTTTGGCCTATAATTGTATTTGTTGGTTCTTTTTTCTGTGTGCGTCTCACGTTTTCCTTTTGTTTCTCCATGCCCTTGGCCTTACATGATCGGCCTTTGAAAATCGTCTTAGTTTTTTCGTATTTACTACTTTTTATGCAGTTTCATGACTTTTATTTGGCGAGGCTTAAATAAACAGTTAATACATACATGTATATATGACCATTTAAAAATCTATCATTACACATAATCATATGGTTTATATATACTTTCCTTAATCATTACATTCTAAATTCCCATGTGTTTTGTTTTTTAAGGTTTAATGTCAATATCAAAAGATAGGACAGGAAGAGAAGCGGCGACTAGAGCAAGAAAGCAAATCAATGTGAGAATAAAGAAGGATTAACCTCTACAACAGCAACCGAGCTATACGGGGTGTTCTTTATTGTGACAGGAATTAAATTTCTCGGTATACGAGACCTTAAACTTAGCATCCGCATCGAAGGACGAGCAAATCTTTGTCTGGCCTATACTCTTAAATATTTCTATATTAGGTGGCCCTACCAGGAACAGAAGCTCCGGGCGGTATGGTTTCAAAGTAATTGAAACATTCAAACTCCCCTACAGCGACAAGGTGTCGAGCAGCACATGTGGTACACATACAAAAAGGAAGGCTATAGAATGATAGATATACTTCAACGTGTTGGAAAATAAATGTCTGTAGAAGAATGTCACATCAAAAGTGCAATTCAGTTGTTGTATTTTATTGCGAAACAGTTTTATCCTTTTATAGTTTTAATTCTTTTTTGAAAATAACAATCACTGTAACATTAGTGTTCATTTGTAATCTGTGTATACAGAATTTAATGTATATATTTTGGACAATACACATTCACAAAAAGGTTTACACACAGGACACAACATAAGGTAAATGAAGTGGAAGCTGCCTACTACACACTGGTTTTACCGTATATAATGTTTACGCCAAGGACAACTACCAGAGCGTGAACAATCTACCAGGAAGGGCTTCTTTACGAGTACCTTTGAAATTGATGTAAACATGTTTCGAAATTATACACATTTGTGTCCTGTTTACTAACCTATTTTCTAAATTCACAATGTATACGTTTTGATATACATGTAATACATTATATAGAAAACAACACATAAAATCAAATTGAGGGGGCCTCATGTGGTAAAACATTAGCCTACAAAATGTCTAATATCTTAGTGAACAGTTGCGATTCTAAATCAAAATAAGTAACTGTACGTTTTGGCTCAATATGGCTTGTATATAGGCAAGGGAAAACAATAACCTGCAGAAGGAATATAATGAGAAATGATAAACATAAATGAAAACTTAGTGCTTGGATAGAACAAATAGAGAATTAAACTTTTAAAACTACGATTTATTAAATGAATTCTGCTTTGAGTGAAGATTATCTATCAATTTGAACCCAATCTTTTTGATTGAGTTTAGCATATCGTTAACAAAGAAGTCGACGCAATGTGTTATAGACATATAGCTTTAATCCAAAGCGCACATATAACATGTATGGCAAAAAGAAGACTGTCTTGCGTTTTGACAGGTACGTTACATGTTGACATCAAAAGTCAAATGTACTCGAAACTTAACTACAACACATTGGTTGTATACATAATATATTCAAGAGTTTTGAATTGTCAACCACTACAGACGATGTAAAAGTTGAGGAAGACGTTCATCCCAAATAAGTGGTTACATTTGCTTTAAATTATAAAACAATTAAGGTTTGTCCTAGGCTTAAACAAATATTTGAGCCTTGTGAACATTTGCGCCAGATTTCACTGGGAAACATTACTTTGTGTACGTCTTTCATATAATTTATTTATACTTATTAAGGAAATGTGAAACGTTGGAAAGGCACACAATATGTTTACATTTAGGAACTTTCCTCATAGAGTAATATGTACCATCCGTATCATCGTATGTTAAGAAAAAAGAAAATGTGCAACAGGGAAGTCCTATATAAACTTTTAGGCCCATGGAGTTGTTGAAATATTGATTAACAACTGACTTTCTTCCGAGTTTTTGAAAAATTAAGATAAGCGGTTTACATCACTAACTGCGCGCAAATTATAAGTATATTTAACCAAATACTAAGACGAAGACTTTGTATTTCAACATGTGAACATTGAACATATATTATGTAATGCGCTTAGATGCGTTCTTGTTATTAACCTTTGTGTATATCACGCATACATAGTTGGCTGGACGATAAGCGTACAACGTGTCTTCCATATGTAGTTAACACGCAATACGATACTTATTAGTCACATGACCTTCACCTACAGGTAGATAAGATTTACTGTCACGTTATTGTGACATAGACTGGTGTTAAACCTATTTTTGAACGTTTAGTTTTGAAACTGCATTGTTCTTACGTTTCTATAACATAATATTGTGTCATAGAAATCCCGTATACTAAATATCATACATTTGTGACATCATCATTAGGAAATGAAACATCTGTTTTTAAAGATTACATGAGGTTTTTTTGGCATACAGTTGTAGGAGTTAATTCGAAGATGGAATTAACAATTTGGAAACGTCTCTAACATTGTACATAGAGGGCTTACAATTATAATTATTGATAGTATGTCTCTTTATTGGTATTATATGTATACGTTTGTATTTCGTTGTTGTTGAAGGCTGTCTCATACTGATTTTATTTATCGGAATTAAACACACGAGAAAAAAACCATCAACCTCAGACATCAAGCATTCCGCAGTTACGTTAGTGTAGTCATATCAGTTCACGGTGCATCAACCTTCGTGAACGTTCGTTCCCACTACGGCATTAGATAGAATGTTCGATCATAATAAGTCATTAGTATTTGGTCTGTCCACAAATTAACTTAATACGTCATATCAACTGACGAGAACTAGGTTGTCCGAATCAGCTGTCCATAAGTGATATGATGAAAGATTAAGACAAACCTCCTTATTGCGTTTTTACTTTCAAATTTCAAAGCTAATCCAATGCCGAATTAGTTATTATTGATTTATTCGCATGGTGCACAATATATAACAGATGAAGATAATACCAATCTTTATCCAACTACAAGTTTCTTTTATTCATTTGTTCAATTAAGTTTTCTATTTCATATTTTATATGTGGCACTTGTTATAAAGTAGTTTGAACATTGAGTTTCTAGAAACGATGTTATATGTAATTTAACCATGAACTAGGCAGACAATGAAGCCCCGGCAAGCTCATTACATTTACCTGAAGCCGAAATGCATAACAAGCAATTCTAGTGTTATTGAGAATTCCCTGCAATGTGATGACGCACTTTAGGAAATAAATCAAAAAGTATTTACATTGATCATTAATAATTAATTAAACAGAATTACCTCACAGAATACTGGATTTGGGAGTGGTTGCTTTTTAATTAGTTCTATATTTTCATGTTTGTCTACTTGCCATATCTTTTAAATACAAAAATGCAACCTGAATCATACCTCCGATAAATATGATATTTATAAGAGGAAGAAGCCATAACTATGTGTGAATAACCCCGTCGCGAACCCCAGATCTTGATCGAAGCTGCTGTCATTATGGACGCAAGAGAAGAATTAAATTGAATGCTTCTTTATGACTTGATCAAGGATAAGTTACAAACTCTTATCAGATAGGCATTTGGCAGAGAAGAAAAAAAATATATTAAGCAACAAATACTAGTACTGGATTTTTTATTGTAATAATAATTATAAGTCTTATAAAATGTGGACCTGTGATGAATTATAAGCATTAGCTTTATATTGATAATATATTAATTCGTTTTGCAACAATATTAACAGAGAGAGGTTGTTGAGATACCTATTGGAACAAATTGTGCCCCTCTTGCAGCAGATATATCCTTGTATTGTTACAAAAGAGATTTTATGACAAAGCTACAAAAGGCAAAAAACCAGACTTTATTAATAGTTTTCATAGAACTTCTCGATATCTTGATGATATACTTAATTTAAAATACCGGTTTTTCAAATATATATAATTCAAATATCCTAAACCAGAGGTCCATGGGGCCTTAACGTCCATCTGGTTGAAATCTGCCCAGTTGTTTCAGAGAAGAAGTCATTTAAAGACATACTGTCAAATTTACCCCTTTTGGTCTGCCCAGCTGTCCCCTTAGGGACAGATACTTCATGTGTACAATATTGAATTCCCGTCCCCTAAGGAAGCATCCTGCCACATTTAGTTGACATTTTCCAAATAGTCTCCGAGGAGATGTCGTTTAAAGACAAACTGTAAAATTTACCCTTTTTGGCCCAACCTATCTGTCCCCTGGGGAATCAAGACTTCATTTGTACAATCTTGAATTCTCTTCCCCTACGGATGCTTCCTGCTAAATTTATTTGAACTCTGCGCAAATGTTTCAGAGGAGATGGCGTTAAAAGACCTTCGGTCCAGATGGACTAAAAACTAAGTCTTATCAACGCTAATCAATATAATAATTCTTATTAAACAGTACTATTTATAAAAACCCTCATACAAAAATCTACGACAAAAATGGATGATTTTGGATTTCCAATTGTAAAGTTCCAATGGCGTGATAAAGATATTCAAACTACCATCATACGGCATATATTTTTCTCAATTACTTAGTTATGCCCGAGCTTGTTCAGATGTCAATGACTTTCATTCTCGTAAATTGACCTTACCACCAAGCTTATTTCACAGGGTTATCAATATCATAAACTCAATAACACATTTGGCAAATTTATTAGAAGATGTTCAGAGATTCTTTTGAACTGTTTCCTAGTGTGTAACTTGAGGTATCTCACAGCCCTTATTTGATGGATTCATTCAATTTTCCAGCCGACCTGTCTCATGATATACGACCATACACGCCATAGGGTAACAGTTTATTGCTTAATTAAGTTAAATACACCAGCATATGCTCTATAAATTTGAACAAAATGTCATTTAATACCCTACTTTTTATTCGTATCGAAGCTGCATATTTATCACACTTGTGAATGTGTCCGTTTCATCCAATTTAAGAGTGCGTTAACAATTACGTATGTGACTAATTGGACCATGACTACTCAAAACTATATCCTAACTATTCACCGTATCTGCACATTAAAAATCATGACTATTGAATACGAGCTTGAATTCTATATATAGTAATGTTAGTTTTTTTTGGATTTAAGCATCATTTACTACCTTTCAAATTAGTTGAAACGAACGACCAACGACAGAGGAAACGCCTAGTAACAATCATATCAATCTAGGCAATTAAAATTAGCTTCTAATGCAGTAAACGTAATGATATTTAAAGGATAGGAGAGCCATGTTTTTCGCTAAAGGTTGTCAGAATTTTTGTGAAATAGAATATATAAACGATTGATGGACTGAACCATGCATATTGCTTTTGAAAATCTCTATTTTTCCATATTTGCAATAGGACATTTTCTTTCTCTAAATATAGTAACGAATGAACGCAAACAAGTCCTTATCAACTTTTAAGGGCGGGCATCAAATAAATGTCGCTCATAGTATTTTATGTCAACTTTGATGAATTAAAATTCCTATACAAATCAGAAATTGAATTCAATTGCGACCTATCATGGGTCCATCTTCTTTCAGTAATTTTCTGGTTGCATTACTGCCAGCTCCCATTGCCGTTTCTCCTCCAATCATGCGTTTCTGGCTTTCCCTACCTTTCTGTTGCCCCAATATGTATCCTGATCTATATGTATAACACCCTTTACTTATAAAATATACAAAACACTTCTGTTCGTTTAAAAACAAATTAATCAATAAGTATATGTTATCCATTTACAATATCTGTATCATATCATTTGAAACATGTTAAAAATATAACCGGATGTTATGCATCGTTTAACCACACATATCTAGGTTTGATTGTAAGGATCACAAACCAATCAGGTAGAGTACACATACTTTAACAAGTATACACATTATGTAGTAAAATATACATACCACCTCGAATTTACATTATACCATATACAGTCACACTAAAGGAATTTTTTATAATAATATGCACAAACGGGAGACGAGAAATAGGTCTTTTTCACCAAGTGAGACAATATTTGAAATAACGATGCACTTTATTAAAATTACGTTTTGATTTATTCTATATATATGTGTAGTAGTGATTAACTTCTCATCATATTATTCATATCCTTTTCTTAGTGAACCCTATAAAAGGCGCTCTTTGCTTGATTTTCTATATCGTAGATACATTACATTACAGCACGGCTACACTTGTTCAGGTTCTGTCTGTCTTGTTGTCAGTATCTCCCGTTCTGTTTATTCCACCTATCCTGTTTTGTACATTACGCAAGGTTGTATATAATGAGATTGCACTTCGAACCCGAATGCATATTAGGTTCATAATACAATTTAATTAAATGAAAGACGTATTTTAAAGTGTCCACGTACTGATGTAAAAATGTTGTTTTATATTACCTCTTTTAATACGCATTTTATGTTTACCACAGCAAATTAGTTTGCTAAAGAAACACAATTGACACGCCTGCCGTTTTTGGAGAAGATTTAAATGCAAAGTGGACTTGGGAAGGATGACATCTAATTCAAACGGAATGACGACCAAGGGAAACGCATAACCTACAAAGCAGTATTTATTCACAAACAATAGCCGCTTTCTTCCCGCCAAACAACAGATTGTATATAGGTCTACTATTTGACGTTCATACTTACACGCACACGCTGAATGTTATAGGAAATTTTCATTTATCAATATTTAAAGCACAAAAAAGAACTTTTGTAAGTTAGCAGCCTGTTATCTAACCAGCTGTCAATGCAGGGTAAAACCACAAAAACGAAAGTAGGGCAATGTTACCTTAATGCAGAAAATAAGCGTTAATGACACCGCCATTAACGTGACCGGTACTGCTAGTTGCCAATGCTGATATCAATTTTAGAAATATCTGTTCAAAACACAGGATGACTGAAATCAACAAAAAGCACAAGATATATAAAAAAAACCAACAAAAGCCGCTTCAAACAATTCAGCTCCATAATAAAACGAAATAAATAAACGTCACAACAATCTCTAGCATAGGTATCCATGTGGACTGACCTAGAAAGGTCACACAGCACGAAACAAGGCGGCACTACATAAAACCGTTCAAACAATTGAAATTTTACAAAAGTAAAAATTTATGGTTGTTTGCCCTGTATAGTGTGCGCTTATACACACGTTAGTAAACAAGAGGCCAACTTGGCCTTAACGTCCCCCTGGATACATTTACAATGCAATAATATATTGAATTTAGTCTTATTGACGATTATTTACAAAACAAACAATGTCAGTACACTATACATACTACATGTAGCTTATAATCCAAGACTAATATTCTTAACTCAATGCGCTTTATCATATACAACGATCAACGGTCAACAGTTTAATGAAACAGATATGATAATCATGAGATGAAATAGAAAATGTCTCATTCAATCAGAGACTTCAATATTGAATTATATGGTTCATGAAAAAGACGCAATGTTGGCTATATTGGATTACAATACAAAAAATGCAGTTCACATTTGCCAGACAAATGTCGTAAAAGAGGTCAAGCAAGGAAGATCTTAAAGTTGTAAAAATAATCTGACCAACAGTTATTTTCTCAAAACGTCAAACATGTTTTAGCAATTTAGAAGTCCGCGGCATATTGAATGAAATTCGGCAACGTCAGACACTTATCTTAAAAAGGGGATCGTGCAAGGAATACTCGTACGTACATCAAGTCTTGTGAAAATCTGACAAAATGTTCTTGATAAAAAAAAATGCTTCAGCCAATTACATTTTTGTTTGTTTGATTGATTAGGGCATAACGTCACGTCCAGCATATTTCGCCGATATTGTGACAAAACACCAAAGGAGAAAAACATAAAGATAGGCAGGAAGAGACGCGGCGACAGGAACGGGAAACGAAAGGAATAGAGATATTTCAGAAAGAAGGAGCCCATGCAACGGCATTTCCGCCTACTCTTCTATCGAACTTAAAATGGGGATCTTTATCGTGCAAGGGGATTAAAAATCTCTGTTCACAGGACCGCCAGCTTAGCTTCCCCTCCGAACGACCTACAATGTACCCTTCAACCTGTCTGACTTGCGTGACCCTACCAGAACACAAGTTCCCGCCATCATAGCTCTCCAGATCATCGAGACGCGCAAACCTACCTTCCGCGATAAACTGTCTAGCACAGGGAAGTCAGCCAATTAGAAGCAACGGCGGCCATATTTGATGGAGCATAGCAACATCGGACACAAACCTGAACGGGGACCATGCAAGAAACAGGTGCATCAAGTTCCTAACATTCTGACTAACGGTTCTTGAAAAGAAGTCGAATTTGTTTATGCCAAGCAGAAGCCACAGCGGTATAATTGGATGGATTACGGCAACATCGAACAAAATTGAATTGCTACATTTGTATTTGGTATTATATACTTAACACTTATTTTCGTCTTTGCCACATCGTCTTTTCGACTGATCGTATTTTTTGCATTGACATAGACTTAACATTATCCGGTTTTATCTCTGCTTTAAAATCAAATTTAATGTACTTGTGGGTGGCAAATAGACGAACATAACGGTTAACATCCGGTTCATAAGATTTTGCAATATTCCATGAACTGTTTGAAAGATTGTGTCATTGGTGAATTGAAATGTTATCTTGATGAAGATACGATCAGCTTTTAGTGAAACTAAATAAAACACCTCTAAACGAATCAAGATACAAACTTTCTATAATATCAATACTGGCTTTTCTTATAAAACATTTTAAGGACACGTCTAGGGATTACCAGTTTAAATAAATATCAATTGGTTTTAACTAGATATCGTAATCCGTTACATCATTTAGCATCTGTTGGCGTTCAAATAGCACGACTTGAGTTGCAAACATAGATAGCGATTCAAGTAAGAAATTGGCATCACACAATATTGCATAAGAATCTTGTATCGGAATATGGAAACATAGATTAAGGAGCACTATGAAGCCTTTGATTTGAATCAAGATGAGGTTTTCATCTAACATTTTTTTATAATTATCATATGCAAGGATATTATATACATGTATAATAATATCTTATTTATAGTATTGTCAGTCTGAATTGGAAGAGCAAAACTTTTGGCAGGAAATGTTTCAACGTTCTTATATATAAATGTCGTAATTCTACCTGTCTTTGTAAATAATGTGTGCGTCAGGTGTCTAACAGAATACGTTAGGATAGTTTTTCAGTTTGTAGATTTTCATAGACAATTGATTTGTTGAAATGAATTATAGCTCGATGAAGTGTATTTATTAAATATTTAAATACATGTCTATACTTAAGACTTATGTAGCTTTAGTCTACCGTAGTTTTGTCTATTCCAAATTCATTTTCTCTCTAGCATCCATTAATGACAGCAGCTTCGAGCAAAATTTGGGGTTCGGGACGGGGGTGTCTCCACAGGGTATTGGCTCTCTCCCCTTATAAATATCATATTTATCGGAGGCATGTTTCAGATTGCATTTTTGTATTGTTTTATGCGGGAAGTTGGAAGGCTGAGGCCTCATTTGCCGGTGTAACCACATCGCTTTTTTCGTGTTGGGTGACCGTCCTGAGTCGGTCCGCGTGTATTTCTAGTCTTGAGGATTGTTGTGATGTTTTTCCCCCTAACATCCTGTCACTGAATAGTTTGATGCAGCTATTGTTTGTTTGTCAATGTCTCTCGTTCTGTTGATTCCACTCATCCTGTTTTTGTTTGTTTTTAATAAGTTCGGTCATTCTTTATAATCAATTAATTAACTCAGTATGTCACTTTTTCTTACCTTTTCATATATCATAAAGTTATATTATAACAAGGACATTGTTTTTCGCAACAACTGTCCAGTGATATACATTAATCATTTGTGTGTTTTTAATACCGTTGATGACAGTTGAATTAGAGCATTGTTTATGGTTTATATTTGACCTTTGGTTTGCTATGTTATACACTAAAAGCATGATACAATAAGACATTGAGTATACAGTGTTTCTTTACTTCCCTTTGCGGGAAACTATATCCTCCTATTTTCTCGTAGTTTCCATTCTGGCATTAATTGGATGCTAATCTCTTTCAACACAATTACGATTAAATGTATTTTGATTTGTCCAGTGTACAGAGCAAAACTCAATACAATATTTTTGACAATTTCTTATTTTACTGAGCATTCAAAAAATTGATAGAACAAGAGACCTAACCCCTTTCCCTGATATATGCCATCTATTGCATACTTATTCAGGACATATCAATATCAAAGATTTTACCTAGCTATCTTTATTTTCTATTGCGCTTTGTTTGCACAAATGGTTATAGGGTAGAGGCCAGACAAAGATCTGCACGTCCTTCGGAGGGGACGCTATGCTGGCGGTCTCGTGTACAGGGATTTTTAACCCCCTGGCACGATAAAGATCCCCATGTAAAGTTCGATAAGAGTAGG
>JAUMGZ010175386.1:0-14519 GCA_032359645.1 Pododesmus macrochisma | reverse complement strand
ATTTAGTTAGTACATGAGTTGATTACTGAGTGTATTTAGTTAGTATATGAGTGGATTAACAAGTACATGAGTTGATAACTGAGTGTATTTAGTTAGTACATGAGTTGATAGCTGAGTGTATTTAGTTAGTACATGAGTTGATTACTGAGTGTATTTAGTTAGTATATGAGTGGATTAACAAGTACATGAGTTGATAACTGAGTGTATTTAGTTAGTACATGAGTTGATAGCTGAGTGTATTTAGTTAGTACATGAGTTGATTACTGAGTGTATTTAGTTAGTATATGAGTGGATTAACAAGTACATGAGTTGATAGCTGAGTGTATTTAGTAAGTACCTATATGAGTTGATAGCTGAGTGTATTTAGTTAGTTAGTACATGAGTTGATTACTGAGTGTATTTAGTTAGTTAGTACATGAGTTGATAACTGAGTGTGTTTAGTTAGTATGTGAGTGTATTAACAAGTGTATTTAGTAAGTACCTATATGAGTTGATAACTGAGTGTGTTTAGTTAGTATGTGAGTGTATTAACAAGTGTATTTAGTTAGTACATGAGTTGATAAGTGAGTGTATTTAGTTAGTGCATGAGTTGGTAACTGAGTGTATTTAGTAAGTATATGAGTTAATTAACAAGTGTATTTAGTAAGTACCTATATGAGTTGATAACTGATATTAGGAACTTGATACATAGAAATATCTTATATATCTACCCTGTTCTCAAAACACTTAGAATGACATACAAATTAAAATCATTCATTTTAACTAGAGATACAATTTCCATTGTCATGTGGTAGAGATAATTCAATATAAAAATAGAAGTTTTTCAGCTGTCTGTATCATCTTGTTCAGCTTTTTGATTAACTGTGTGGGAAACAGTATATTAAATATTCCATTTCACAATTCTCCTTAATGACGGGACAAATCTTTAAAAAGTCATTTAAACACGTCAATACAAATTTAAAAGGAAACTCAACTTATAAGCAGCATATTTAAAGGCTGGTCTCTTGAGCAACATCAAATCATATATAAACTTCAAACTAACTATTTTAAATATGTGTACAACATTACTGACTAGCTTTATGTCAATGAATCTAAAAGTAACGATCACATAAATATGTAAGTTTGAAACTTCCAAATTGGGGAATTTACCTATGTAAGAAATTGATGAATATTCCCTTATAGGATATATATGTTATTCCATCAACTACATACTAGGATACACAGCAAAATACAATAAAAACTATTTTGAAATGACTAGCTGCTTTCGCTGTTTGGGCATCCATATACACAATATTGTCAAGTCATACTTAGCTACTTAAAAATATTTCCATGACATTATTTATCATTTACAATCCCATAAGAGTATTTCCAATAAAATACAAGCACCCTTTAACTGTTCATTTGAACCTGACAGATATTAATTGATATGTTCTACATGAACTACTCGGCTCTTCAGTTGCTACGGATACTTGTGGACCCAAATACACTGGTTTTTACAAGAGATTTAAATTACTGTAAAATGCTTCATGATTATTTGCCTCTTTAGCCACAAAGAACAATTAAGGATGCAAATACCCTGGTGCATACAAGAGACTTAAATTACTGTGAATTATTCAGCTGTTTCAGCCATATTGACTATATATGAGAATCCATATACTCTTTATTATACAATACGTGAACAGTAGGACTAGAATGATTTCCAACTGGTATACCGGATACTTGAAAATTATATCAATATATTTGTAGAATATGGATATGGCAGTAATTAAAGACTGTGGTATGCACATCCTCTAGAGTGACATTCAAACTGCATGTAACTTCACATACCAGTATTGATGATTATGCTTGCAAGAGGAATCTCATCAATTTTACAATGAAATTTAACGATTTCTTCTGAGAAAATTTAAAACTTTTGAAAAACAATACCTTATAACATTAAACTTTTTCCTTGTCAATGATCCAAATCAAAAGTTTTTTGATGAAAAAATGTTTTATTTCACTTTTGGAATTCTCATTACTCAACAATAAAAATAAAAGTAAGTGCACAGATCTAATTTCAAACGGAATGCCCCTTCAAATTGATTAGAAATGAATAACGATTTCCTTCAAATATTACTGCTTTGATCCAATAGAACACCGCATTGATACAAATTTTTTTTTAATGAATTTGATATTGATATCTTATAAATATAATTTAGCAAGTCTCTGAAGATTAAAATCAATAAATTTCTTGGTTTAAAGATGAATCTTTAAGAGGATCAAAATTTCTATACACAAGATTTAACGGTATCAGACCAGCCTTCAACACAATAATTATACAGGGACCTACGTAAGCACACTGGTACAAATGTTTGTAATGTTTTCAATTTATAATTTATGTCATGTAAACACATTTAGAAAAGGGAAACAACTCATGAAAAACAAAAGAGAAACCTTGCAAAGTGCACAATAGTCAATCATTTCTGTACACTTGTGATAAAAAAAATAAAGAAATGTCATAAATTCAGACTTTGGTCAAGAGATTGTTTCGCTCCCCGTCAAATTTTTCAAAATAAAATTAGAGGGGAAGACATGTCTTTTTAATAAGATTTTTGGCAAAAAATTGCATCCTTAAAAATTAAAAATCCAGGTTGCACTTAAATCCACATACAAAAAGAAACCAAAGTGGATCTAACAGTTCGATACATTTATTTGATAAAAGAAAGGGCCAAATATGTGATTTCTAGATCCTGTATCATTCAATAGGTTGATGCAACATGTCCAAGAAGTTAATTTTTATATTTCTTGGCTTTGAAGTTAATTTTAAAATAGACAACATCATTTTCTTATTATTAAATTAACCATTTTCATGTTAAGTGATCTAGTGCATTAAATTAACAGACTAAACGTATTCAAAAGCATACATCAGAAGACAGACCTGTTCATTTTTAAATTAGGTATAGGATACCAATAACATAAAACTTTAATTTCTTTATTTCAACCTTACATGACAACAACAAAAACGTACCTAAAATAATTTGTTCCCATCATCACGTTCTTATCAAGACTTGTTTTAAATCTTTATAGCAATATAAGTAGCATGAACTTTGACAGCCCTTGAAATTGCATAAGATATATACACATGTATATATATACATAATGTATTGCAAGGCAATTTTATAGTTTCGAAGCATACACTTATTCTAATATAATAAACAAATGAAAATCCATATTTGTTATAGACAGAACAGAATCCGGAATGTCCTACAAACAACCCCAATAGTGAGAATTGGATAATCAAACTTGATCTCTACTTTTGGTCAAATTCAATATTTCTAAAATGTTGTTTTATATCCTTTCAAATGATACAATAAAACATTTTATCTATATAAAGTCCTGTTATGCTTAATTACTTGATAATTGTACAACCAGATGTTCACTGTTGTTTTGAGAAAATCATAAATCTAAAAACGTTTTATTTCTTACTAAAATATTACAACCTACTTGTACAGTCAAGAAATAAGACCATACAACCAAGTCTTGATTCAAAATTGGATCGACTAATGTTAACAACCTAATTTTACACTCAGTCAAAGTTAGTGTTACTTAATATGTTTGTTTCTTTTAACTCTTTCCAAGCATATGAAGCCCATTTATCACTGAATCAACTCTTAAAGATCAGTAGAAAATATAAACTATTTAGCAAATTTCATATAATTGTTATCCTTGAACTTCAACTCCTATCTCATTTGTATTGAGAGATAACATTTGCTTTTGTAAGTTGTATCTATAACCTTAGTGATGTAAATAAATGCAAGATTATGCAACCCTTAAATGCAGTGTGTGAACACACCTTAAAGAACTGAATTATTGTTATCTTGGTGTATAACACTACCTTTAAAACTATTTTGTTTCAATTAAGAAATCTAGTTTTCTTAGTTAGCCTCACAGGAGCACCAGAGTAAACGCTCACCTTCCACTAGTAATTCGTGTAACTTTTGTGCGAATGGAAATAAATACTGATTCCATAATGTTTCAGATTGAATAAATTAATGACTAGAGACTTAAAGCTGGGAGACTAAGACACTACCTAACAGCAAGAATTTTAACAGCATACAATCAACCTACTAACAAGATCCCCCTAAGTCTATTTAAGATTTCTTACTTGAAATGTAGATCTAGGGGCATTCAAGATATTAATGCATACAAAATATTAGTAGTATCTGATGCAGCATCAAAAATTAGTACACAATTAGTGGTAAAACAGATATAAAATTTTTCTTTAAACAAATTGTAAAAGTGATCTACATAAACTTAATCAAATAAGCACTATTCAATATTCTTACCTATGTACAGAGCACTACACTATAATTACAAAATAATGTCTTAATAAGATTATTTTTCTAACAAAATGAATATACAACAAAAGAGTTACAGAATAAACTCTCATTGAAACCTAAAGCTTTATTACCACAACATGAAACAATCATTAATATGTTGTTACTATAATTAACCATTTACGAACATAAATGTACATACCTTATACATCAATCAATGATTTCCAATAAGTATAACAGTTACTATGTGTTATTCTACCAAGAGAAGTCTAGAAGAACAGCAAAGTTTTACAAAAGTTCAATGACTAGTGCATTTTGTTTCAATGTTCATACATATGCATTTCTTCACAAAACACTGCTGAAGAGCCCTCTCTAAATTCTTAGTTTTAAGTTTATATCACAAACACAATAAATCTTTATTTCTTTTATTAGGGGGAGGGTGTCAAAAAATAAAGGGTGAACATATTTTGCAATTACTATAAGAAATTCTTTTATAACATATTACACAAAGCCTTCAAACGTTGGTTTTAAGGTTTTAAATTCATTTTCTAGCACAGATTCAAAATCAGCCAATCCCCCCTCCCCTGTAAGTAACATTACTACCTACCCACTGTAAGTAACTTTAATACCAAGGGAGTGTAAAATATTGTTTCAACCTATTGTAAACAAAAACAAACCAATTTTCTAAGACATTTAAGTTGCTTATCTTGTCCTTGTCCTATGCCTTACTATTACAAGGGAGATAACTGTACAGCTGCTCAAGAATGTGTTTTCTCTCAGGGATATTCCAGAATGTTTACAAGTTATAGGGGGATACTCTTTAAGAGACCAAATCATTCATCCAACTTTAATTTGAGTTTGCATCAGAAGCAATAGAGACAGGTTTGATGAACCTCACCATCAATCAATTATATAATAAAACTAGAACTATGTTGTTGATGGCGTGCCATCGCATATTCTCGACGGATGGTTTGACCCCCTATCTCCCCCAAGCACACCCCCTGATCATCATTTGCTAAAAGTTCTGAAAGTGTTGTGCACTTCCATACATATATCTACCATGTACCATAGTTTAAAGTTTCCATCTCAAACAGTGTAGGAGAATCTAAAGGATAAGACAGACGGACAGGCATACGGATACCGGAGATGATCACAATATTCCAGCTTTTCTTCAAAAGTGTGGGAATTATAAAGTTCTTCCTTACACCATCCCTGTATCTTTATACGGACCAGTCCTAATTACTTTAAACAGTTAGGATTACAGGACATACTTCATTGCTGACAAACATTGGTTAAGCTTGATTAATTTCCTCAACAGTTTTACACACAATATTCAACTACATCAGACAAAGTTGTGTTCATGTTATTCAAGTCAAAAATACAACAAAAAGACATTTTTACATATACGAACTATGATAAACTTATTTATCATGTTAACATATATACAAGCTATGATAAACTTATTTATCTTTACATGATTTAAAGCTACAATCTATCTTGACTATTATTTTAATACTACTAAGCCGTAAAAAAGCATCTTGTTCACAAATTATTCAAAACAAATAAAAAAACTGTAATAACTCTACTACATGCATGTAAGGCCAAAAAACAAAATGTCTTCCTGTTTCCTACAACCCATAATAAGGCATAACAAGTTAGCAAATTTAGGTTAGGTAGACAAGTAATCAATTTTCTTTCTCTAAATACTTTGCTATGGTTATATAGAGGTCCTGCCTTTCACAGTGCTTGGTCCAAATTTGCTATTAAAAAGGGCAGCAAGAAAAACATGTTTAACTAGGGTTAATAGGGAACAAATTATTTTTTATCTGTGGCCTTAATTATATGTTTACAAAGTACATGTACAACAAAAGCAGTAATATAACACATGCTATAATGACGTAAGTTTAAATAGCATGTGCTTACATGTATATTCTTGAGCAGCTTGTGTATACCAAGGTACAAAATAATTTATATGAAATGACAATTAAATCTATGTGTGTGTATGACGTATGAATTTGATTACTGTTGATGGAGTGTGTCTATAGCGATGGAATGAATAAATGATTGATCCTGATACACAATAACCAATAAGTTAAGTTGACTACCTTCAATTTGTGATGTGAGCTTTAAATTGATGAATTAAAATGATTTTTTATGATGTGTATGTTTATTATGACATTAAATTGACCTTTGTAATTGACACTGACATTTACATATAAAATATGTGATATTGATTGTCTTATGGGTATAAAAGGTGTATCTCACTACAACAGACACACATAAGGGACTGAATTGAAATATTTAAATATATTTCCCTTGGATCTTGAATCGTACAAAAAATGAAAGTTACTATAACTCCCTCTATATCAATTACAAAGTAATTTCTAGAAAGTCTGTATGACCTTATATAATCTCAATCAAAGACATGAACAGAAGTATCATATTACCTAAGAAGTAAAATATATCATATCTGAGTCTATCTAATTAACAAAATAAATGACAATTTCATATTTCACATGCTGGTTACATGGCAACATGGTGTGAAGAAACACTTGATGTGATGGTAAGACGACTCATTTCATTTGCTCTCTCCAAGACAACACATCAAGAGCAGATAACGTTCGGTGTCCGGTGTCAGATCAGCCGTCAGACTTTTAAGATGCTGTTGCAAGGTGTCTACATTCTCCGATAACACGTTCAATTCCTCCTCGTCTGCTCGAGAATAACAGCCGAACTCCATCTTCTTATATCTTGTTCTTATACGTAAGGGCATATTGCTTTTATCTGAAAAATCAAAACAAGAGTATACAACTTATACATCACTGTAGATCCCCAAGTGTCTTTAGTACATATAATACATGTACATTGTATATATATATATACCAGTAGATGAAATCTATAAGTCATTTTTATAAAATATATAGCATAGATGTACATTGTTCGTATGATACATGTATATACATGTATATTGTTTTCAGTTTCATCTTGAGCTTGCATTCATTATCATACTTGTATATATGTACACACTTACAAAACAGTTCTATATGTTCTCCATGCACCTACTGCACACAAGCAAATACTCTTCAAACTTTACTACTGCCATTCAAGAGAAACCAGCATTAATATAAGCTTTCAGCATTTTTAGTATCTGATAGGGACAACACAACGTTCACAATTCAAATAAGTCATGGAGTAAGATTCATTATCAAGATGTAAAACTGCTTCTTTATATCATATATTTAAGTTTAAAGCGATGGAGTTTCAAAAAAAAATAAATGAAAACAATTCTGCCAATTGATTGATTGTCAAGCTGGTTATTTTCTAGAAGTGATCAATTTTCATGATTAAGTATTTAAATATTAACTTTAAAGATGGTAGATGAAATAAAACAAATATGAGATGATTAATGGCTGAAAATCACGATCAGGGATTCACAAAGTGAAGTTCAAAGCTTCAATATTTAGCGTTATACAAAAGGATTTACTTTGTATTTATTTGTATACCTTTAATATACTGCAGGTAGCTCAGGAGGCAGTAATACTGTAGCATTGCTAGTTCCTCTACCGACGCTGGACTGTGTAGGGGTAACTCACGGGGATGTACACGTGCTCCTTCACCATCCTCTTCTGACTGGGGTGTGGTTGGAGGAGTATAAATCACTCTTGGTGGTTCTGCCTCCATGTAGCAGTTCAGTACCTGTTGTATTTCCCTGGGAAATTCACAACATGGTATGGTTTCTTCACAATAATTCTCCAGCACTAGAGTTACAAGACGGAACCGCAAGAGACTAGATTCCATTGTTCTCAGCAGAAGTTTCTTGTAATTAGGGGCCAAGTAGATAAAGTTCTTGAGTAGTTCAGATGCACAGAACTTTGCAGCATCGACACAGCTGGAGCTCACGTTAATGCTGATTTCTACCAATTTTTGTAAGTTTGGTAGTATTTTAATTAATTCTTGATGACGTACAGACACTTTCTGGTCTTCTCTGGATCTTCCACTGCCAAGCTGATCCAGCACTTCAGGATTTTCATACATCTCAGTATTTTCAAACTCCCCGAATGTTAAGCAACAAATAATCCAATTAAGCAAAAGTTTCAAGTTATTGCTGCCTTGTGAACTGTCATAAGCCATGTTTTTATACACAAGAGACTGCCGAATCCCTCTCGTATCTATGATGTCTTTGTGATAGAGTTCAGAATGATAGAGAAGCACGGATAACTGCAAGACTTTATTCACCTTGTACAGTTTAATCTTATCTTGTTTACTGTAGGTTTGTCCCAGATTTAACTTGTCCATCATGTCTGTAAGAATACTGAACTGTATTTCAACTAAACCTGGGAATTTATGATGAAGAAATCTAAGTGTTTTGTATCCCTGTGACACAACTGAAATGGTTTCCCCTTGTATCAGTGTTTTTTGGAAAACTTGTTGCACGAGCTCGGGAGACGGAGAGTATTTCACAGAGAAGTCATGGACAAGTTGCAAGCCATGGGCTAGAAAATCTGTACTGTCCTCCTCAAAACATGCAGATACGGTATCGATGTGCACGTCGGAGAACCCACTAATAACAGAATCAATTTGTTCATCTGGAGGACCTTCAACGACTGATTTCAACCTCTGCCAATCACACAATTCTAATTGATTTTGAGTATTATCGGTTAATGAAGTATCTTCTGATCTACTCATTCTTGCAACTTTGATCAACCTTCCAGGTTGATTCACACTATCAAGAGAAGTAGACCTCATATGCTGCAAATTAAACACTAATTCTTTGGTAACTTCTTCTTGAGGTCTTTGTCGCCATATTGTGCTATCGTTATGACCTATTTTTGGTATTTTTGAAGGACTAGGTGAACTTATTGTTCTGTTTAGTTTCAACAGCTTTGCTACATCTGTTAGCTTGACTTTGGCCTGCAGAAGGGAGGGAGAAAAGTCTTTAGTATTACCGTTAAGTATTACTGGTGATGACTCCCTGGAACTTATAGGAGAAACGTTAACATCACCATGGCTCTGGACAGGTGCAGAATTTTGCTTTTGTAAATAGTTCAGGGGGAAATGAAGAGCCATTGGCTTTAACAATTTAGCACTTAAAGCTTTAGTTTTATCTGTGAAAATAGACGGAACTTTTTTGTCCAACTGTGGCTCAGTCCTTGAATCGTTATTTGAGCATTCATCAGCGTCTGTTGATTCCACTTCACTATCTTGACCCAACGTTCCTGAATTGAAATGAGCTTTCTCTTTATCGTCAAATATATCATAGAAATGTCGTTCAGAAGAGGTATCACTTTGGGCACTAGATTCCATGGACACAGTTGTGTCACTTTTCATCTTTTTTAAATTCTCCTGAGTTGCCTTAAAAATAAATGAAAGATTTTCTTTAGCCTTCTGCGAGAAAACAAAAGCTTTCTTTGGGGTAGATGTTTTGTCTACTTGTGTGTCTGCCCGAGGATTAGGACTTTGAGTAATGTTGTTAAGTTTTTTTGACGCTTCCATTCTGATGGTGGTTTCATGCACAGGACTACAAGGTATGGACGACGGAGGAGATATATCCATAGACAACTGGGGTGACAATTCGTACAAACTGTCATCACTGAAGAGGTTATTTTTCCTTTTCTTGCGCACCCGAGACAAAAACCTTTCCTCCTCATCATCGGACTGAGATGTAACCTCTGACTTTATGATACAGGGTTGTTGTTTAATACTGTTAGGGACATTATCATCTTGGCTTATATCTAGAGAGGTGAGAGTTGTATTGTGATCACTTGATATCTGTTCCACAAGAATGCAGTCACTATCGCTGCCATAACTAAAGTTGGCAGACACAATTGTAAGGTCACTGTCATCATCAAGATCTGGCAGATCGTCGGATATTTCACCTCCGTCAATTTCCTGCTGAACTACCTTGTCTGTTTTGTATCGGCTGAGGTTTATTTTGCTCTTTTCGCTCTTAAACTGACACCATGACTTTGAAGACATTGCCTGCTTCTTTGTAGTTCTCTCTGTTTTGGACTGCATCTAAAATGAGACAAATTAAAGAGAAATATATTTTTAATTGTATCACATACTGGAGATTTAACAAGATGTTAATAGAAACTTGAAGTAGACAAGAAGGCCAATAGGCCTAGATGTGCTCCCCCTAAGGCTGATAACCTGTGTGTTACTTAAAATTATCTTGCACTGTAGAGTATTTGCTGCTGTTAAATTTTATTTATAATTTACCATCTGCGATGATTACAATCAAGAACAAAATACTGTTCGACCAGAGGCTATGGCCGCCATATTGGATGAAACTTTGGCATTGACAGACATAATATTTAAATTATGCAAGGGACATCCTCATCAAGTTTCATGATCAATAGTTTTTGACAAGAAGTCTAAAGGTCTCAGCTATTCTGAGGCCATTGAAGCTTTAAACATGGATTATGATATACATGTATAATACACCACTCTCTCATTTTATATACTACAATGTATAGTTTATAAAATGATAAGAATTAATCAGCAAACAGATTATAATTATTAAACACTTCCAGTACATACTCCTTATCTCAAGATATATAGTCTCTGAGAATAAATCTGTACATGCTTTATAATTTTTTATACACTACTTATATTCTAAATATTAAAAAAGTTTCTGAGAATTAATCAATTATTTTTTATACACATCATATACACTAACTGTTTGAGAAGTTTTTAAGAATTAATCAATTATTTTTACACACATCATATACACAAACTGTTTGAGAAGTTTTTGAATATTATAATCAATTATTTTTGATTTATACACATCATATACACTAACTGTTTGAGAAGTTACTAAGAATTAATCAATTATTTTGTTACACATCATATACACTAACTGTTTGAGAAGTTACTAAGAATTTACCAACACAAGATTATACACGTTACGATTCCTAATACATATATAGTTATCACTCTTTAAAATGATATTCCATCAGTGTTGTTTCCTCTGGACCTAGCCACTTTCCAATCCACATTATGTGAAATAAATTGAAACATTCCTTAAAATCCAGAAATTTTGTACGTAGACAGCTGTTCATTTTAACTCAATTTATGTATAACATTCGATACCTGTGCATACAAAAAGTTTATAAACACAAATACAAAACAGTTTCTATGATCTGACATGTACATACACGTACACCTGTATTAGCACAGTTTAGATAAGTATATATCTATATATGTCTACATCATCTCAATCTCTGATCTAGATCTACATAAAGTGTTTTTATTTTAAGGTCAAGTACTAGTGCATTCAGTATTCAGTTCTTAAAAAAATTTAACTAAGTGAAATAAAAATAATTAAAATGGAAATTTTTCTGTAAGGACAATAACATATGCTAGTGTCAATAGCTATATAGTGAGAAAGATAAAACAACAGTTACAGGAAATTTAGATAAACTAAAGCTTTTGTCAGGATGGCTGCAGACTAATACCCTCCTCTTTCACCAAATTATTTATTTCATGACATCAATAATACATACCAGTACACCTATTAATTTTGTAAAGGGGCATAACTCCTATACATAGCCAAATCAAGCTTGTGTATGCACAACTTCAGAGTGTAGAGACCATATGCATACTCATAAGGATACGGTAGGAATTAACTGGACAGTATGTGTCTAATAGTTTGTAAAAGGGGCATAACTCCCATTAAAGTACATGGATTGAAAAATGTAAGCACAGACGGACAACTTCAGAGTGTGGCGACTACATCAGTGATGTTTCATGAAATTTGGATGAAAACTAGAAGGCGTTGTCAGGACAAGATTTTGCTGTTTACCTTGTGAAAGGGGCATAACTCCCATAAAAATATCCTGCTTGAGAAAGTAAGTGCAGGTGCATTACTTCAAAGTGTGGTGATAACATCAGACATTAACGAAGTACTTAAGTAGTAGTATCATATATATGTCATATTAAATTAATGAAAATATATTAATAAAGGTTCCACAAATGGAAACAACAACACTGGAATAATATATTAAGCCACAATATAACTTTCACGCACACATTCCTACATACATATGTACTTCCTCTTAACAATATATCATGTTGTGTTTACATTTTACACCGATACTTCTATTCATGTGTTATATATATAGTGACAAGTAGAAATTGAAAGAAATTAAAATTGAAATACCTAGAATTAGGAAGCAAATAATGTAGTTGGAAAAAGTCAAAACAAGTAGTTGATGAGACAGAGCGTTAGATCGAGTGTGATAATATCTCATGAAGAATCGCAAGGGACAATATGCCCCTTAATTTGATATCATCTATATATACATACATATGTATGTTCCCATAACATGTTAAATACAAAATTAAATCAATCTTAACTTTCAACATTGTCTAAATAGTCTAAAGACTTAATCCATGGATAGACACAAGTGCCTGTGATACAACTGTCTTATTTATTATGTTTACACATGTACAGTATATAACTCAAAGTGAAAGTGAAGCAGAAATACAATCAATGAGGTTACTCTTTGAAAATGAAGCTGAATCGGACAAACAATGTAATAAAATTAATCAGAAATATGAAGTAGTTACCATTGGAAAGTGAATCTGAATCAGAAAAAATTATGTAGTTACCCTGCGTTTGTACATGGCACCCATGTCTATCCTTTTTAGTGTACACTGTCACGTCAAGATTCTTCTTGTGTTGTTCAAGCGATAACATGTATATAAGTGTTCATTCCTAAAAAAATTCTGCATAGACTTATCACACATAAGTCAAAGACAACTCTAGATCTCTTTGTGTACTAGTACAGACATGTACAATGTATATACTACTGCTCTCCAGGTAGTACATCCATCAATAATTCACCTGTATACAGATGTATACACACATATGGACTACAATATATAGTAGGTAATATTGTCTTATGCAAGCTGCTATATATATATGAGTAAATAAAAAGCTTCCAAGAATCACACTGTCACCTCAATATTAGAATGAAGACAACAAAATATTGTTGTTTTTATAGATCTATATATTTTTGTATAGAAGGATTAAGGGAAGTTACATGTACCTGTGGAGTCTAAGTGTGTACTTACTTAATTAAAGGTGTAATTATAAATAATTAACACTACTCCAAGTTGGCTTTTGATCAACAGGCTTAATTACCTGTCAGTGCCTAGGTGTGAAAAGTGACCAATGAATGTGGTTCTTAACTTCTTAGATCTACAGGTAGGCTTAATTAGATGAAGTTAGTAAGGTGCAATCAACTTATTAACTAGGTATATACCTTTAGGCTTAAATCAAAATTAACAAGTCCTTCTATCTAATTCTAATTCTAAACAGCTTTAAGGCAAACAAATAAGACTGTGTCTCCACTAATGGCTGCAAAAGAATAAGTGTAGCTACATATGTAACTTTATATAATTTGGCAAATTTTCATATTTTACGTGGTATATATAAAGACAAAGTTGTTGACTTGAACAGCATTAAATCAAAATTAACAAGTCCTTCTATCTAATTCTAAATAGCTTTAAGGCAAACAAATAAGACTGTGTCTCCACTAATGACTGCAAAAGAATAAGTGTAGCTGCATGTGTAACTTTATATAATTAGGCAAATTTTCATATTTTACGTGGTACATTGTATATATAAAGACAGAGTTGCTGACTTGAACAGCGTTAAAATTTCTGAAATTCATAAGAGTCAAAAAATCTGCTTGGTTTACCATGTTTACGTAGGCAATCAAACATTAGAATACTCATATTGTACATTGTAGCTATTATACAGTGTATATATATAGGTTTAGCAGAAATTTTTGGCCTAATTGTAATAATAAGTAAATAAATATTGCTTTACTATGTCAATTTAAGAATGTTGAGTTATAAATTGTTTGTTTGTTTTTTATTGGGGTTTAAACTTTAAGCGCCCCTTCATGATAAACTCATGTCTTTAAAGCTAGGTCATATGGAGATATTGTCTGTTTGAGACTCAATGAAATATTACACTACAGACACATTGACATAAAACTTCACTCAGCCACATTATCCAGACACTAAGCCAACTAGTCCTTCTCCTACTTAAAAATGCTAAGCACTTAGCTTGGAGCTATATATGATTACCCAATTCTAACATATTACATGTACCTAGAACTCTATACTACAATGTCTAAGAATATAAGTTTAGAATGGATACCTAGTCACATAGGTATTCAAGGTAATGAA
>JAUMGZ010175385.1:0-19848 GCA_032359645.1 Pododesmus macrochisma | reverse complement strand
CCCCCCCCCCCCCCCCCCCCCATTTCTCCCCAAAAGTACTGAGAGTAACAAGTTGAAGCACATTTTCATTTATAACCCAATAACCTGGCCATTGACATACACACGCCAAAACATCAAAGATTCTTCATTTACAATAGGGAATCAAGATACAAGGTCAACCAATACAACTACTGAAGATATCACGTTGAAATGCGTTAACGGACATATTTCTATTTATTTTTAATGTGACCTAGACATGTGACCTACGTATTCCAACACTAACATGGGTCATCTTTCCTGATGAGAAACCATCAATTTAGCTTGGGTCTAACCTATGGCAATAAAGATAATACGTTGAGTGGGTTGAGTACAAATTCCTAAATTATGTGACAATGACCTTGTTCTGCAATCTAAAAACCCCAAATTGGTGAGAACCATCATTACCTTTTTTGGGAACCAACAAACTAACTTTGAATTGAATCCAAATGAAATAAATTAAAATATTTGAAGCAATGGGCCATGTACACATTTCTATTTTAGTAAGTGACATTGACCTATGCACCAAAACAAATAGGGTCCCTCCATTACTAACAGGAAACAAACATACAAAAGTTGGCTTTAATCCAACTAGAGGAACTAAAAATATCTTTCGGAAAATGAACTCAATTCAAATTTCTATATTTCTCATGCCATTACCCGATATGGAGTTCGGGACGGGGGTGTCTCGCAGAGTATTGGCTCTTTCCTCTTATAATTATCATATTTCTTGGAGGCATGTTTCAGATTGTATCTTTGTATTTAGACATATTATGGATGACCGCTACTGGAGATGAACGTATGCCGGATTGGCTGATTTTCATATAAAATAAGTCGAGTGACAAAAAAAATGCTTTTAATTATGCAAACAATAAGGATAGGTCAATACCTTGCTTTTGAGATAAAGGCGTTTTAAATTTTAGCGGGAAAAAACTCATCAATTGAAAAATTTAATATTTTTGTGTCAGAAATAAAAGGGAAAAAGTTTTACCAATCATAAAAATTATATGGTAGATGGGTTCATAATGTGTATTTAAGAATACTATAAAAAAAAAATATAGGGGTCAATGGGCAAACAATTTCTAATGTACACTATATTATTTAGGAAAATACCAGACTAGTTACAAAATACTATGTAAATATAGCAATGTGAGTAGGAGGGTACCTTTAACCTCATCGTAGGGAACCAATGAACCACGGTTTCCTTCAACACAACAAAAGGAACTCAAACGTTGTAAGAAACACGTTTCTCCACCCAACTCAAGAAATCAAAACCTTAACACTCTTGCATAAGAAACTGCCATTTTATTTTGATCCAATATAATGCTACGACATAGAAATATAAACATGAAAATCATCAAATATTGAGTAAAAAAGTAAGTAAGCGTTTATGGTAAATACAATTCCTAAAAGTCTAACAAAAGCACGTTCGACTTTCAATTTACATTGTTAGTACGCTGAGATTATTAGAGGATGAAGAGAACAAGAGTTATTCATTATAGATATCCTTAAGCACCTAAAACAAGGCCAACTTCTTTCTTCAACGGTTTAACATTTTCTAACATTTTGCAACCATATGCCCGAAGCTTTTTAAAAGAAAACGAAAATATGTCAAAAACAGGTCGTTTGCTTGCAGACAATGGAATATGCAAACACCCTCTGTCAGTACAAGTGGATAAAATCATCCATTTATTACATCAACAATGTTCGCCAGTCTGTCAAGTAGTAAATATTATTTACTTAAAATATCATATTCAAAACAGATGATGTAAAATGTCATATTCAAAACAGATGATGTAAAATGCACACCCCTATAACAAACCATTATAATAACACACTGAAGCATTATGGATATATCTCCATTTCGTTAGCAATTCAACTTAATCAGGTAAAAAGTGATCCAATTTTTATTGCATTTTTTTTTTTAAATTAAAAAGCCTTTTCCCAAATTAGTTTAAAATACACAATGCTCTGTATCAGTAAGCCTCCACCAAAAAAAGAATACTTGATAAATGATATGTCACAAAAATAGTGATATGTGTGTGTCTGTGTATCTATAAAAGAAGCCGTGAGACAGAAATAATTTTAACCGAATATTCCTTTGAGCAGTATTCAAGTCCCGAGGAAATTCAATGTACCAATAGCAATTGAACTCTGACTACATTTTATTTTTGAACAAGTCAAAAGTTTTCCCCGGAAGGCGAGCACATTGTTGGATCAACTGTGTGCATTTAATGATTTAAGTTTGTCGCCGTGTTGTCGCTAATTAAAGCAACATGCACCAAATACGTTTGCAATAATTGACTCTATAACTAAACAGAAGATTTAAGTGTTTAAAACAATTAAAGTTCTCTCGCATGGGTCAAAACTTAATTCTTTCTAAGCAGGGATAGTTGCAACTTTCAATTTCTAATCGAGGAGCTCCTATAAATAATTAAAATATATCTACTACTGTCTAATTAAGTAGAGACACAGAATATCTCCCGGCGCTCACCTGGAACTGATTTACGAATATAATTTGTTTACTTACATCCAAGTCAACAACAAAGCAATAACGTGCGAATAAATAAAAAAGTATGAATGCATAACATATTTGAAATTCCACATTAGATTGGGGTTTTTTTCTGCGTACAAAGAAAATTTCATCTTGCGTAATCAATATAGTTTTAAGAATTGAGGTTTATTTTCTTTTCGGAGACAAAAAGGCCAAAAGTACAGTCAGTGAAAGGGAGTCGACTTAAAAGTTGTCCAGAATTACTTTAAAAGACTAGAAAGTACATGAGAAACGGAGAACACAATGTGCCAAAATGACCACTATTTCAATGTATTACAATCAGACACCATAAGGAATCGATATTAAGTAGTTACATTTTTTCAACTTCCTTACATTAATAGAAAAAGTACATCCAATGTTTCCGAGAAAAAAAACATTACAGACGACCCCTGTTTACACCTCAGATGACCACTGTTTACACATCAGACGACCTCTTTTACACATAAGACGACAACTATTTACATATCAGACGACCACTGTTTACACATCAGACGACCTCTGTTTACACATCAGACGACAACTGTTTACACATTAGACGACCACTTATTACACATCAGACGACCACTGTTTACAAACCAGACGACCACTATTTACACATCAAACTACCTCTATTTACACATCAGACGACCCTGTTTACACATCAGACAACCTGTTTTCACAGCAGACGACCACTGTTCACACATCAGACGACCTCTGTTTACACATCAGACTACAACTGTTAAAAATCAGACGACCACTTATTACACATCAGACGACCACTGTTCACACATCAGACGACCACTGTTTACAAATCAGACGACCACGGTTTACACATCAGACGACCACGGTTTACACATCAGACGACCACTGTTTACACATCAGGCGACCACTGTTTACAAATCAGACGACCACTATTTACACATCAGACGACCCTGTTTACACATCAGACGACCACTGTTTACAAATCAGACGACCACTGTTTACACATCAGACGACCCTGTTTACACATCAGACGACCTCTGTTTATACACCAGACGACCCTGTTTACACATCAGACAACCCTGTTTACACATCAGACAACCCTGTTTACACACCAGACAACCCTGTTTACACACCAGACAACCCTGTTTACACACCAGACAACCCTGTTTACACCCTTTCAATTGTTTTTGCTGTCAAGTTGTAAGCATGATCAATCCTAAGAGCAAGTCATTCCAATAATAAAAGTCGCGTGTTTCTTTGATGTAAAATCGTTCTTATTATATTCGGAATGTGTTCTACTCATATCGTTTTCTTGTTCACAACTAAAACATATGGACTACATTACACCCAATCGCTTACCATATCTACAAGAAAGTTTACACAGACGATGGATCTTGAATGGAGCATGGCCTATTTAGCTAGCCCGAGCAATGCTCGAGGTGAGCTGAAACATTTACATGGAAGCTGTAGATACTTATGATGTCATAAATGTAGAAAATAAAATCAGTTAACATTGTTTCCTTGATCCCTATATGGATTTAGTACGAGTTTCAGCACACGGGACGTCTCGCTTCAAGTTCTAGCAAGATGGCAGCAACTCCTACACTAGATACAGACGTATTAGTCAACGTATAATTTACATCAGTGAAACAAAATAAAGAATCATACTTAGTGACGCAAAGGAGATATTCAGATAAAGGAAAGTTAGTCTTAAATATTTAACATCCCTTTAAACAACGGCTTGAGATTCAGTATTTTAATGTTCATTAATACTACCAGATATGGTAAATTGAATGATTTTTCTGTTCATTATCAGATCAGACATTCTTCCGAGAAGCAACAACGGATTGCTTACAAATATCATTCAAAAGTATTGAGCTTCATTTCTTGATAGGGTATCTGTTGTTAAACTAAAATTATAAACAAGACAACAAAACTATGACCTACATTTTAATTATGAAGTAGAAGTATTTTAGTTAACAAAATTCAACGTTTAACTATTGATAGTCAGCCTCTACTCTCCCTACAGCGGAATACAATATGCATAAAAGCCAGAATGTTTTGGAACAAACCAGCGTATCATGACTAATACTCAAATTTGCAGACTTATAATTTCGATAAAAGGAAATATCTAGTATTTTATAATGTTTAAAAGTTTACTGTCTGAACAGGAGGACGTGTATACCCATCACCTTAAAGCAGCGTCTTCATGTTGTGAAAACATTATGTACCAATAAAAATAATAAAATAAAATGTTCACTAGGTCAAGACAGTTACGTTCCTCATTTTGGTTGTCAACTATGAAGCATTTAACTGCATCAATATTCCATCATAATCGGGCATCGTTATGACATACTTGCACCTAGCATCAACGTATGTAAAATACGGATATGATATTATCACACAAGAGGCTTCTCGGGCCTTAATGTCAATCAGGTTTGATCAGCACTAGAATTGCATTTAAGAAGATTGTTAGGTTTCTTTTGTTGTTGTTGAGAAAGTTCCCTACTTCCTTTTCTATGTGTGCGGCATAGGGCAGAGCTACCTTATTTGGTAGAATATATAAACACTTCTCTCCAAAGAATGCCTTCTATCAAATTAATCCTGCGATTTTGGAGAAGTGGAAAGCTTGAAAGAAAAAAAATGGTTGAACTTAATTAACCTGAATAGAAGAAACCTATTTTTGACCGAAGGGTCAATCCTTCAACAAACTTTGTTCTTCATGTCCTACGGTTACTGCATATGCAAAAATATAGCTCAATACTGCCTTCTAGTTTATAAGATCTTTGTTTTTAATTTTGTCACTTTTTCCTGCCTTTGTCCCCTTGTGTCGCCCCTGCAGGTCAATCCCCATCATTTGAACAAATGTGAACGCCATTACCAAAGGGATGCTTGCTACCAACCTAGTTGAACTTAGTCCAATGGTTTTGCCATTTTGGTCCCAAGTTGGACCCCTTGAGGTCAATCCCCAACATTTGAACAAATATGAATCCTATTACTCTAAAAGATGCTACCAAGTCTGGTTGAACTTGGCTTGGGGGAAGTCAAAAATCTGAAAACTAAGCGACAGACGGGAGAGGGATAGGGGTTGCATGAGAAAGGTCCACATTGGACCAGATAGACCAAAAAATTTTTTTTTTTGCTTTTTAAGGATTTTGGTTTTAAACCGAGTGCGTGTAAGACTATGTGTAGTTTAGTTCTATGTAAAAAATTACATGAATTATGTTATATTGTGTATTATAATCATTTGATTAATAATACTATCAAATATTTGACTGCATTTGCAATGCAATAAATTGTTTGCAACTCATTATATGTCCAGGTTGTCAAGAGAAGGACTTAAATGACATTCAAGTGTTGACTATTGGGACGTGCTTCAGTTAACGTGATGCTAATAATCTGCTGTGGTATATATTAAAACAGTCACGCTCTTTAGTGCATAGTGGCAGTAGACATGTGTCACACTGGAACATTGTGTAGACTTTCCATCCAGATTTAGTTTTCACTTTGTGGAAAGCACATAATTTACACATTCTCATTTTATTGTTCTCAATGCGGATTGGCTGGTGTAAAGAAGAAAAACCTGGAACGTTCTGTACCTGGCGGACACTATTGGCATTCCAGAACGTGGATTCGAATTCTCCTGAAAATAAACAACACGGAGTTACACGAACAGCAAAGACTAGCTTGAGTAGTTTCTATAACGTATACTTTTTCCATAGAAGGGACTATACATGTATATGTTGTCGTACATAATAAGACTCAAGATTTTATTTTTTTGTCCGTATGAAAAAATCAAAACAAAACATTTGCAATGCAATTAAGTGTTTGCAACTCATTGTTCATCCAGGTTTTTAGGACTTAACCGACAATCGAGCCAGCACGCCAATCAAGCGTAAGCTAGAATATTGAAGTGTTGACTTTGGGGACGTTCCTCAGGTCAGGTGATGCTAACAAGTTCCTGTGGTATATATTGAAACAGTCCCGCTCTTTAGTGCATAGTGGCAGAAAACATGTATCACACTGGAAGGTTGTGTAGACTTTCCACCCGGATTTAGTTTTCACGTTGTGGAAAGCACAGAATCTACACATTCTCATTTTATTGTTCTCTATGCGGATTGGCTTGTGTAAAGAGGACAAACCTTGGACGTTCTGTACATTGCGGACAATATTGGCATTCCAGAACGTCGATTCAAATTCCCCTGAAAATAAAACAACACGGAAATACACTTTTAGCAAAGACCAGCTCGAGTAGTTTCTATAACGTATAGGTTAATCTATAAACGGGACTACATGTATATGTTGCAGTACATCACTGTGTATTAGAATCTTGTCCATACAAGTAATCCAAAATATTATAAAATGCCTTTCTAAATTAATGGATATCATTCTAATGAGTAATCACCCTCTCACATGTGTGCATGAGTTTGTGATCGTGTATATAGTTTACAAAGTACTTATAAAATATCACACGGAAATGCCGCTACACACAACAACAGACAAAGACCGTTCTACGACTGCAATAGTGTCGTCGTATAAGGTAACCTACGTAATATGGCTCCGACATCCACACTAAACACTCAAAAGTAAAGAAGCCCAAAAGATCAAGACCACACACACATACGGGAGATAAGGAAATCACATTATTTAATGTCTACTTACTTCTTGAGACAATCTATCTGATAAGAGAAACCTTACTCAAACTGTACTTTAAGCATACGAAATTAGTAGAAATTATATTGGAATAATGTTTAGTAATCAATAATCGACTATACTAACTCAGTATTTTGATTGCTTTTTTATTACGTAATGTTTGCAACAAAAGACGCTTATTAAGTAATATGTACAACAATATTTACACTAGCAGGATAAACAAGTAAATACAGACACATCACTAGCAACAACAGTTACTACAAAAGGACAAATATGCTAAAAAGACTATTTTATCAAAAAGTGATATATATTCAAAATACATGTATACTCATATTTCATTCAAATTATTCTTCTGTTTCTTGAATTTTTTTTAAAGCTTTATTCTTTTTGTTTTTCTATCTGTCAAGTTCATCACCAGCTGATTAGAAAATATATATACACAATAATATAAGCTTTACAGAAATTGTTTCAACGAGATTATAAAGCAAACGTTATTCGTATAATGCTTTATAAGCGCAATTGTATCAAAGGTTGATACCGTCAAGGAAAACTCGTATTCACAACGTCCAGCAGAATGGACAAGGGTAGATATATTATACAATATACAAGTAAAGTTATTCCTGTTTGCTGTCTGTAGGTTTGAATGCTAAATGTGTATATAGTAACTATAAATGCTGATCGTTTGCATTTTCTGTCTTTGCATCACTGCCAAACATATTGTATGAAGAAAAGTCTCGTAAATGTTCTGATATCTGTTTGGAATCGGGCTGGTCATACATTGACATGCTAAATGCCGACATTGCCGCTATGTCATCGCCTTTGTCAGGGTTGAGTGAAGTCGCATTTATCGAAGAAGGAACAATATTTGGACTCTGATTAGGCATAGACAACATGTATTTATGAAACTGCTGAAAACATTCATCACCCGTCTTTATACACAGAGGTATATTACAAACTGAACATTGGAACCGAGTGAACTTGGCCCATCCAGATCTAGTCTTCACTTTGTTAATGGTGCAATATCTACACCTTATACGCCTGTTGCCAAAGTTACGGACAGGTACATGCTCTATCATGACACCTTGACGATTTTCATAACATCTCAAAGATATATTATTCTTTCTCTTGACCACCGATGTACTCGAATCTGTAATATAAAACAAAGGACCGGTGACCGTACAGAACATAACACAATTCAACATCACTTGAGTAAATTGACCAAATGATCAAATGAATAGCATGCGTTTCCAGAGGTTCCAATGAGCGTTTGGGAATCCTATTCGATCACAAGTAGGTTCAACAGTTCATATTCTGGTTCCCAGCTATCCGACACGCTTGCATATAGATGTGTAATGTGAGTGTTTCACGTAGTACTAATATAGTCTGAATACAGATTCCATTGAAGTATGTTATGTCAGTTTTGTAAATATCTTTAGGCTAGTATTCTAAGTTACGGTTTGTTGCATGCTAATTCATTATAGACTTAGTCAGTGTATTGTGGTAATGGTCAAAACAATTCCTCGGTGGTCCCCTACACAAAGCAACTTGGCAAGTCATGCAGTAAAATCGAGAATAAATATGCCATCCTTTCTGTGTTCTATTTCCTAATTTAATGCACACTGCACATAATTTATGTTTGTCCCCAATAAAACGCACAGGTATATGACCATCACTTGCATATGTCTTTTGCAATGGCCAATGCACGCGTGGTAAGAAGCTGCTGTACTGATTTTGGCCTGATTCCGAACCCCTGTGCTGTGCTGCAAACTGTCCTGTAACAAAAGAAGTAAATTCGTATCACTGGGCCTTCCAGACATTTATAAGCCAATAAATCTTCACCAAAGACAGCACAGCACAGGTAATTAAATCTTTTGAAATTGATGAGTATGTAAAAACACTAGGTATGATGGACAATAATGCATGCGGGTACCTCACATTTACACTCATTTAACACCGCTCAACACTTTTCACGAACAAGACAATTTGACACATGTGAAGTAAGTTTTGATATGCAAAGAACAGTAACTCCTTAGTATGTATTTAGATTTTATTGCAAACGGGGTCGTATGGAGCCTTTCAATATGCAACAATCTACAACTGTATGTTTGTGTTCTCGATTACACAAACCTAAGGTTAACAGACCAACAAACAATATTATGTGATTATAACTACCAGCATCGTCTATGACGGCAGTAAATGCAAAAATACGAACTCGTTTCTGGCTTTCATCAACATCGTCAATACAAAGGTAGTAATCAAATCAAGTAAAACCACAATTATCGGACAAGCAAGGCAGTCACAGTATACTAGATTGTCTTTAGCAACATGCTAGTGTATTTTTATGTCTCGGCATCATCTTTTTATTCGGGATGTTGACTGTCATGTTCTGTTCAGTTCTATCCAAGTGAAAACGTTTTTCTTGAGCGAATTCAATCTATTATATTTTGTATGTTGAAATGGCTAGTCTGTTTTATTCCTTAAGTTTGATCTTTCCGTTACAAAAATACATTTCCAAGAGAATATTTTCCTTCCTTAGACATATTCAATATAAAGATAAAAACGTGTAGATCGATACGCATCACCGATTATTTATCGATGTAAGGTTGGAAAACAAGAACAGGATAATCAGACCAACTGCATTGAAAAACAAACAATCAGACAAGTACACCAATTTAGAATTCAAGTAAAGAAGTGAATACCAATAACCAAGAAGATTCAAAAGCCGTAAGTCCATGAACATGGGAAATCAAAAGAAAAACGTTGGACGCACACAGACAAAATTACATAAATACAATTATTAACTGAAACAGGAAACATCACGAACTTCTATTAAACAAGAGGCCCATTGGGCCTTTACGTCCATCTGGTTGAAATAGGTCTATTAACGTAAATAGTTGCCATTTGAATACTTTTGACCTCAGGTCTCCAAGCTCTAAAATTAAATATATATACTAAACCATTAAGCACTAGGCCTTCTAGTTTATTAAAGAATATTTTAGAAATTTTGTCAAATTTTCCCCCTTTAGGCCCAAGCCCTTCATTTGAACAAGTCTAAATGACTTTCCCCCAGGGATGGCTCTACCAAGTTTGGTTGAAATTAGTCCAGTAGTTTTGGACAAGTCAAAAATGGTAATAGTTAACATATTTGCTATAGTGATGAACTTTGACCCCAAAACGTGTAACCTATTTTTTACCCCAGAGTCACGCCTTCAACAAACTTGGTTTTTCGTGCCTTTAAGTTACTACATACTAAAACACTAAGCTCTAGCTAGGCCTTTTAGTTCATTATAAGAAGATTTTTGAAGTTTTGACAAATGTTTCCCCCGTTGACCGAGCCCCTTCATATGTACAAATCTGAATCCCTTTCACCTATGGATACTTCCAACCAAGTCGAAAATGTGAAAAGTTTACGACAGACGGGATTTGTATGAGAAATTCCACCCTGGACCTTCGGTCCTGATGGACTAAAAACTAGAAACGAAACCAGGTGCTTGCGATTAAGTAAGCGTTTCCTGCTACACATGTGTCACCCGCCGCAATGATTCCGTGAAATTCCGGTACATATTGCAATCCTTTCAATAGTGAATAAAGAAATATGTTACCGTAAGAATTTGTCATGAATATCGTGACGAAAGTTAAATCATGGCCATCGACCCATTAGTATTAGTCCACATTATAGCATAATGACAAGCCAACAATAGAACATAAAAGCAGTCGCAATATCTGATTTCAAAACAATCAATTTTCGCAAAAAGAACTTCAAAAGTATGGTTACTACATAAACTAGCTTTATTTACAGATAGTGGCAAGATTGCATGCGTAAAACATATTTACATTTTAATCTAAAGGTTCAAGAAAAAATCTGATTTCAGCACAATTCGTGTGCATCGACAAACACTTCTATATAAAGATCTGCCTTTCAAATATTTCATTTTGATTCAACTAAACAAAAAATACTAATTACTAATACTAAATTACTTTCATTGGTATGCAGAAATCATGTTTTATTGCATACCTTCTATAAATGCAAGACGAATACAAATAATGCATTTCCTAAAGAAATATACTGTATACACATGTACTGCAAACACTAATGCTGCGTTCGTAATTCGAGATGTTTACGCTTCGCAAGACATTCTATTGTACACAAATGGTTTAATGAACATGACTACCTGTACGACTTGAAAATGTGGCTTTGTCTTGCATCATCAAATCAATTCAGAAGCAAATCAAACAGAATGCCATCACGAAAATTGATTAGACAGTAAGATGTTCGTCTAAATATTTAACATAGACAGGTAAAACGCCAAATTTAAAGTTGCATTCAATATCACTTAGGGTATATTTTGGCTCAAACCAGCGAAATGATGGTTGAGCATCACATGAAAATTTTCAAAACAATTCCGTGGATGGCCTCTACAGAGAGGTACATTACACTGCGCGCAATAATACCGACTGTACACCCTCCAGCCTGACTTTGTGCGAACACCCTGTCTTATACAAGAAACACATATCTTCTGTTTATTGCCATCATAGCGAACGGGGACATGGCTAAGCGGAGTAAGGTGACCAAGGTCCTCTGGAACATTTCTACCAAATTGTGTTCCAAACTGCACACCAAAGTCTCGGCCTATGGAGTAGAAAATTAAATGAGGCAGTGCAGTTTTAAGAGAAAGTTTACGAAAGATCTCTAAAGAATTAGCCTAACAGGTTATGTGCTAATAGTAAAGACAACATACGTTTACCAAATGTTTCAACACAATTAAGTCACTTCGAATTTACTTTCTTTAGAGGGAATACAAAAACATGGCGCTACTTCTCAAAGCGAAAGTCCATTGAAACGATCAAACAAAAGATTAATGGGAAGTGTACGCGGATATATAAATATAGTTGACTAAGCAGAACAATTACTTCCATTTAAAACTACAAGCGAAGATATGTATCTGCAAAGGGTGAACGACTCCAGTAATAAATGTCATTCCAGTACCTAAACTTACAGCATTCACAGAACTATGACGTACGGACTATATATTTAGAAATATCTAAAAACAAACTGGTCATATCTCTTTGTTGTATCTCGACGACAATTAAAGTTCTAAATGTACACATGTAGACCAAAGTTGCTGCAATGTAAACAGCTTTCTAAGAAGGTTCGTTTTACTTTTAGAACTTTCATGTTCTGTAAACTAAAACATGAGTTTTAAATATTCATATCTCCACGTGATGGTCAAGGTAAAAATGCACAAAAATTATTCTAGTTATATGTTGCAGTTTTCTTAGTTCGACTATGTTGTGGCATTTGGACTTCATATTTCATTCTTTAATTATTTAATAAACATTATTAGAAGAGTGCATAATGTTGTATGACAAATCATAGCTTAAGTGCGTAACATAGAACTGTTTATTCTTTTGTAACGCAGTTTAATTTTTTCCGAGATTCTACAAATGCCTCTTCAAATATTTCTCGATATTGTTATGGTACATGTATATGGAATAATATGGAATACGAAACCTACGCTTTTAAAATATTATCAAAGTAATACAAATAGAGACTAGTTACATTATATGTTTCAGTTTCGTTCTGTGAAAGGAAAATAATTAAAACATACAAGTGTTCCTTTGAACTTTTCATCCGGCCGTTGGGTTGGCTATTGCCGCCAGATAATCTCTGGTAATTCCATTCGTTCATAACAATGATTTTATTCCATTTTTCTGTATTTATAAGGCATTTGGACAATATCTGTGTAATTTTCATACTTAATTTTAAATGTCCTCACTTACTGACACAGCATATAGAGCCATTTTTACAAAGAAGTTCACTTGCACTTCGTCTATAGAAGTTGAGTTGACTAAAATTGACTCGGCAAAACACTATTCATTGCTATTCAAACTATCAATCACAAATATATACACAAATCGTAAGTTGTATCTGTATCAAACACCATTCAAAAGTAACCAGCCTGTTCATTATTAAACTGTTGCCTGTGGAAATTAACAAAGCAGTTTCTGTCCCCAATACACAAAGCAACACCACATTTTTTGCAATGAAATCGTGAATACACTAGCCAACCAGCTTTAGTTTTCACTTTTCTATATTGGCACATGATACATAGTTTGGGTTTGTATCCGTCATTTCTTTCAGGACAGTGGTCTAAAGAGTTGTTTCCTGTGGTTTCGTCTAAAGCTTCTCCGATTCTCTGACGAGAAAAGTATTTGTTTGAAAAGCTTGCTCTGCTTGTATCATAGATACCTGGATAAATGCTCGGGTCTGAAACAAGAAGATTACCTCATTTTAGAACACTGTATGAACTTCCGTTTTAAAAATGTTTCTTTTCAAATTTCAATAATCAGGAGTGTATGCACTTAAAACGACTTCACTCTCAATAATGCATGTCTCTAACACCCTATCTCTGAATATAATCCATCTCAAATAAACTCCACAAACACTGGACAAAACTCGGAATGCTTCATTCAAATAATGTTATCTGAAGGTTTTCCGCCAGTGTACATGCACTCGTGATATTTTCTATAACAATCACGTTTCCCTTTACACAAAGGCACTTGGCAGGTTTCACAACGATAATATGATTTAACGTGCCAACCACAAGTTGTCTTGTTACCCACAACTTTACAAAAAGCGCATGTCAAAGCTCTTATTCCGTCATTATACACAAGTCTGTGTGATAAAGTGGAACCAACAGTTTGGGCTTCAGATAACACAGTAGGAAATGATTCGACAGAATTCTTTTTTAAAACGTTTGCTTTGCGAACGTTTGCTTTTGGTGCACTGACTGGAGTGCCCAATCCTACATTTGAGAAGTCAAGCATATCTTGCTTTTCTACTCCTATAAATTGGAAAGAACCGCCAATAAATGATTCAGAATATTGCCCATGTTGTCCAAAACCTTCACGTCCTTCACTTGATCGTCCTGGTCTAGACATTAAACCATATTTTTGTTTTTCTGAAATTTACAAAGATCTTCTATTAGAGTCTTATCAATCAAATTGGCCAATAAATAGACATAACTCAATGAACATGTTTCAACAACACAACTACGTGCTTTCACATGCACTATGTTCATTTATCATATGTTGGACCTTGAAATCCCCGAATTATCTGTGCAAGTATTCAGTTATTAGCTCTAGCCCAAGTTTTTTGGGCGTTCATTTCTTTCAGCATCCTAGGTAATGTTGTGGGCAGGTGATTTGGAAAGGCATCAACAAGCTGATGAAATTGTACAAAACAGTGACCTGTACCGAATCGACACAGTGGCACTTGACATGCAGCACAAAAGTAATATGTCTTTTTAGCATAACCAGAAGGATACTGGTTACCCACGATGCTACAGTAACCACACACTTTCTTGTGACCACCCATGTGTTGAAAAATGTGAACGGATGGTTGTTTAAGACACTGAGGTAAATCAACTATTGATTGTCCTTGTAGAAAATTGTTTGCAAGTTGAGAGTGGTCAGCTATCACATTGTCTGCAATCGTGAAAGGGCGACCAAAATTGATGCCATCTTCTGAAATAATAAAACAGGTGCTATGTAGATTTTTAAGGTAGGACTTTGGTTGGATGACATCAGAATCAAGAGGGACCAATGATCAAGGAAATCGTCAACAAACATCATATCAAAATAAAAACACACAGAACCACATCACAAAAATAGTCAATGTCCTTGAGTATTCTCTTTGTGCTCAGTGTAAAAGTACGAGTTTGCTTATGAAATTTGATGAACCTTTACAGCAAATCACAACAAAATAAATTATATTAACTTAGTACAACAATATTGCAAATGCGTTTTCTGTTAAACATGCCAACATCTGTATTGTTAAAGTAACAAGGCAATAGTCATTCAGAACCCCACCAAGGGAGTTTTCAAGGTGGACTAACCTGTTTCCGTGGTAACAGGAAAAAATCAAACAACTATAAAATGTCTCATAGCAAAATACACCAGACCAGTTAATTGATATGACTGTAACATTTAACAATTTGTTAAGTTTTCTTGATTAGTTTTAGAGATATGCTCCAAAAATGGTAAATTTAACAATTTTGGCTGTCTGCTCCATGGTAACAGGAACAATTTTGAAAATGAAAACTCCTGCATACTAAACCACTAGATTGATATGCATGTAGAGTTTCATGAAGTTTTCTTGAACCGTTTTTTATAGATATGCTCTGGAAACACTATTGGCTGGCATGAACCTGTTTGTACAAATGTACATGTATATCCCCGACCAACTTTGTTGGGTGAGGGATTATAGGCACATAGTCCTCACTAAGTGGACTGAAAGAAAGTGGTTCTTAAATGTTCAACAAGGAAGATTTAAGAAATTGTTACAAAGAAAGTAGAAAGTATTGTTTAAAATGTTATTTTATTAAGAAAATAATATGAACTCGTACTACAATTTCTTGTTATTTTCACAGAAGAACATTAATTCATGTTTATGTGAAGCAATAAAAGAAATACTTTATTTTACTAAATTCTAATAAGTATACTCTAAATATAAACTAAGCAAGATTTGACACATGAATAAAATATGCTTTTAATACTATGAAAAATATTCTATGTATATAGTGCCAAGTACAAATTAGTATATGTATACAAATTAACCAATGGTCACATCTTTCAGTGTCACTATTCCTTTAAAAAACCCTAACTTACAACTGCAAGTAACTTGTTGTGCCAAACTGATCATTAGAATCGTTTTATATGCATGTATTGGCAATTAAAGGTACATCATCATCTAAGTTTGTGTTAAGTGAAATGCATCTTTTTAAGAAGTTTTGGTAGTTCAGTTGGCAGCTTGTCCGGATTTGCACGTGTTAGCATGTGGAATTTTAGAAAACAGTCACTAAGCCCATGTCTACACAGTGCAACTTCACATTTGACACATTTGTAGTATGACTTTATGGGTTGACCAGATGGATATCTGTGACCAATTATCTCACAAAAGCCACACTTCCTCTTAAAACCTTCTGTGTGGATCAGTCTATGTCCTTCATTATAGGCCTCATTTAGTCCATAGTCCCCTAAAAATATACTGTCAGGTGGAGCGCATAGCTTACTTATGTCTCCACCAGTGGACGATGCTAGGTAGCCGTGTTCTGTAAAGAGAAAACAGGCACCACATCAAAAATGCAATTGTCCAATATGGATTGATATATTTGTCAGTTTTTATCATGCACTTTGTAACCTATCAATTATGGGGGGAATTCGCAACAGCTGAATTTCGTATATGAAGTACATAACCAGTCACAAAATAACACTTTAACATGTCAAAACATGTATTGCATTTGATAGATAAATAGTTTTCAGTGATAATAGATTAACCACTAACTGAAATCTCCCGTTGAACTTTGCAAAATTTGACATTGACTGAAAAACAACAACTGAAATCTTCTGTTGAACATTGCAAAATTTGACATTGACTGAAAAACAACAACTGTAGATGTCATAGCAAGAAAAAGTTACCTCAATTTATTGATTGAAAGTATGTATAATTATAACATAAAGCATTATACATAATATACATGAAACATAAAGATAAATGTTTCAGATTACATCAGTGGATACATTCGTGTTTTTTAAGACTTCTTTCATATCGAAATTGTTGGCCACATTTATTGCAACTAACAGTCTCTCCGGAATGAATTCTCTCATGAACATTGAGACGACTTTTACTACCAAAATATTTTCCACATATTTTGCAGCGTGGGCAAGTCTTTACAGAACTATGATGAATGTTTCTATGTATGTGGTATCCAGATTTAGATTTGAAACCTTTTCCACAGTCATCACAATATGCTGCTATAAAAACTCTGTGCATGAGCAACATGTGCGTTTTAACGCTTTCCCTATCATTGAATATTGTTGGACATATTTTACACGGATAACTTGAACACTCTCGTTGAACGTGATTTTTTAATGATTCTGAATCTCCAAATGAATAACTGCACATTTCACAAACGAATCGATTTTCATATTTGGATATCTTCATAGGATCAACCCCCTCTCTTGAAGAAAGCATGACACTGCATCCAGACTCAAAAGGAGATCCTATACAAAACAAGGAAAAATCAGTTATTTTCCAATCCAGCAATATCTATGAAGAATAACATGAAAAGATCCTCAAAAATATGTGTTTACCATTTTTAACTTTATGGAACACAAAACCAACTGTTTTTCATTCTATAATGAATTCATCCACACTATGAAAACATAACTTGTGTTGATAAAAATTATTTAATGGTAAAAATACCAACATATTGAATAGTTACGGAACAAAATAATAGCATGTAGTTTTTATCTTATAATGAATCAAATTTTCTCCAACAAAGACATGCTTAAAATTCATTTTTTCACAACATGACTTTTCCATTCAAGATGTTTGTCAATAAAAGCAATCAGCATCGGTGTTCAACTTGCTTCAAAGGGACACTCTTTATGCAGGATACAACGTTTATGTAAATTATCTACTACAAAACAAATGAATATAAAACTATTAAATACCATTTAGGCAGATAGATCTCCTCATTGTATAAACTAAACCAATTTATTTTCAAGAGATGGAAATCAAATACGTGTATGTCGATACAATCACATCTTTGCAAATTCCGAAAGTCACCTTGAAGTTCATTGCATGAAGGTGCTCTCACATTTATGTCGTCTGAGACTTCTTTGATATCTATATTGCTTTCCACATGTGGAACATTCGAGCATTTCAAGTGAATGAGAGCGTTGATGTTCAATTAGACGGCTTCTGCTTCCACACAAAATACCACATGTTTCACATGTAAGGCATCTGTTGGATTTTTGACCATGGTATATCTGTAAGTGCATTGTACAACCTGACTGTGATTTAAAATACTTTCCACACAGGTTACAGATTACCATTATGTCCTTGTTGTGTATATTTGACATGTGTGATTTAAACTGTGACCTGTCCATCAGTTCTACTTCACAAAACCTGCATTTTATGGCGATACATTGATGCTGTTGTATATGAAAGGTCAATTCGTCTTGAGTGTCCATCCGCCTCATACAAAGCTGACACTCAAAAATCCTTATTGAATTTGATTGGAAAAGATGACCTTGAAACTGTTCCAGATTACCTAACAAAACAAAACAGAAAACTGTCAGTTCCATCAAGAACACATCGCGGGTGTTGTAGATAGCTATAAAATCTCAAGTTTCAACTCATTTTCTCCCTACTAATTTCTTTAACTGTCAATTTTATCAGTACAAGGTCAATGTATCTGGATAGCAGATATTCTCTCAACACATTTGATTTCCATGTGTGTTGTTTCTATAAAACCTTTACATATGGATGGATAATGCAGCATGACAATCACTGTAACGCGCTAACCATCTTGTAGGTTTAAGATTGTTTCAGCTCTGGTCTACAAGTGCGTTACTCAGCGTTGAATTCAAACCATTTGCCACAGTCGTAACAGAGAGCTACCAATAATCAATCAATCAGTGTCAAAAGGCTCCATAAAATTTTAAACACATTTTACAATCACTGTAACCGACCATATTGTAGGTTCAAAAACGTTTCAGTTTCTTATGAATATTAAGAACTTGACCCTATGCAACAGTAGTGTAAGCAAAGCTACTACACGGATATTCCACAAACGAAGATCTATAGTGCATTGAAGAGCAGAACAATATTCAGGGAACTGACCAATACAATAGTTATGAAAGACAATAAGGTTTTTCACTTTGGCATGTGACATAATGTATCAATTAATTCCATCAGGCTTTTCTGGCGTACAGTTATGCCTTCTCAGACTACTGAGATGCTTGTATTCTTTTCCACATTTATCACATTTAAGACTGTTTTGGTAATGTGTGCGACTGTGCTCTAACAACATGCTATCACTTCCACAGTATTTGCCACATATTTTACATTGAGGGCATGTCTTTATTGCAGCATGACTTATGTTCCTATGGATGCGATACCCAGATTTGGATTTAAACCATTTGCCACAGTCCTTGCAGAAAGCTACCAATACTTGTTTGTGTTCCTTTTCCATGTGGCTCATGAATTCATGTTTATCAGAGAAGGCAGATAAACAGTGTTTACAGTTGATACGGCAACAATGAAACTGAACATGCTTGGACAGCTCACTTGCTGATTTGGCCACTGCTAAGCACGAGCCACAACTGTAAGTCTTTGTTGTTATAGCAACACTTCCATATGAATCACCTTTACCCTCCGAGACAAATCCTAAACAAAACAAAAAAATAACACCACCTTACAAAATTTAACCTTTATTTTGGAGTAAATATACAGAAACGTGTTCATATTAAGTTAATGTTTGCTGTAAATTTATCAAAACCCATCCTTTTTAGGATTTTCTAACTACAACATCAGAAAACACATACTATAAAGAAAACAATGACAGAAAACTGAATAAAGATTCAGTCAAAACAATATTCCAAGAACTACCTCATTTGTGGTACCTGCACAAATATGTTGCAAACATATCTACATGACCTTCTCAGGTTACTTTGCTGTTGTTAAGGATAACCAATACTGGGAATGAAAGTCTTACAGATTGGCTGATTTTCACAATAAAGTCAATTGACATAAATGCTTTTCGTTTATGCAAAAATAAGAATAGGTCAATGATCTCGTTTTTGAGATATCAGGG
>JAUMGZ010175374.1:0-14523 GCA_032359645.1 Pododesmus macrochisma | reverse complement strand
ATTAAAATGATTTCATATAAAGATAAAGTTTTTATAAACGGTTTAAATGGTTGCATATATTATGAAACACCCTGTACTATATAAAAGTGACGCGATGAACCGGCCAGTAGAATACGCTTCAGATCGCGACCAATCAAAAAAATATTCTGTCCTAAACAATGGCCTAGAACAGCGGCCGATACAACAGTCTCATGGGTATATTTATACGATTGGTTCTAACGGACTGTTCTTATAACTGATTTTCTGGCCGTTAAGTTATTCGATTGATGTCTCCTGTACATGTGTTTCGTTTTTTATCGATAGAATATGTTCACATTACGAACAGTATTATCACACCTTGAAGAAGGATAGTCGGTGTTAAAAGAATGCTAGTCAATACACAAAGATGTAATTAACCGGCCGACAAAGTATTGATCTAACCTTTTTATTATAAGCACACTGTCACCGAATAGTGGCAACGTATACGATGGTAGTCTTTGACAGGTTAATTCGCTTAATCTGCAGTACAAATTGGTCACTTAATAATTGCCCTTTGATATCGTAAGAAGTGCGCTTGTAATTCCTAATTAAATAGAAAACTGCCTCTAATACGTTATCCTCCAATTGAATATGATTTGACATAAAATAAGAAGGTTGACGAAATGACAAAGTTGAAAACATTTATACAGTTGTCCACATCGTAATGTTAGATATTTTCTTGAATTGTGTTTAGTGCTCACATCGGGGACTTTTGTGTTTGTTTTACATCATCAGTTTTTTACGTGGATAAACATTGATTTTTAATGCAAATTTATTGCTAAGGATTTGTTTATCACAGCAACAAATTGTGTCTATTTAACATGCGAAATTGGACAATAAATATATTAAATATGTCAAATTAGGACTTTTTAATTGGATTTTTTAATACGTTATTCAAAAATTTAATTTCAATGTTTTATCTGTAAAATAATAATACCTTTAACAATAAAAGATCTTTTTAATCTTGAAAAAAAATGTGGAAATAAGTAATTAGAATTAAAAACAAAACAAATATTGACTCTGTTATCCAGCCGCCTCACTATCCAGTCACTTTGGTCCGGAAATGGAGATGGCTGTATTAACTGTACTGTATGTCCATACTTAGGACTCACTGACTGATCTTATCTTTGTTTCATTTAATTCAATTTTCTTACAACTGTGGAAGGATTTTGAAGTCTAGACTAATAATTTTTAATGAAACTGTGAGATGACTAGTAAATATATATACTTACCAAAGCGACAAATGTACAAAAATGCAATCTGAAACATGCCTCCAATAAATATCATACATGTAATTATAAGAGGAATGAGCCTATACTCCGTGTTGAACACCCTCGTTTCCAATTCAAGGTCTAGCTCCGAGGCAGCCGTCATTTGCTCTTTCGTCACCATAACTGTGCCTTTTTCGTATGGTGACTCTTTACTATTGCTCCTTTTTTAAATAGTGGAAAGGGTTGCCAAACACCGGAATGATACGGAGGCATTGCGGCGGGGTAGCAGTACACGCTTACCATATCGCGAGCACCTGGTTTCGCTTCTAGGATTTTAATAGAAGTTCATGATGTTTCCATTCTTAGTTACTGAATGTATATTTGGTTCATTTTTCTTATTGTTTGCCAATGTCCATGAGCTTGCGGCCTTAGAATATCGTCTTGGTTTTTTGATTTACTATTTTATTGACGCAAGGGAGAAACTGAATTTAGAATAGACAGAACTTTGATAAATCAAATCATCAACTTGCGTGAGAGGACCACGTTTACGATTTCGGACATTGTTACATATCAACTGACCGACGATTGCTCTCAATGAATCGAGAGAAGCAAAAATAGAGAAATACAGATTGTTTAGCTAGTACTATGGCAGTATATCATAATTCATGTTTTTAGAATGTATCAGTATCTACTGCTGTTCAGTTCACTTCTTGGGTATTAAACATTGCAATATGACTTTATATTAACTTTTGTTATTGTATGACATTTGCGAACATTTGTTTGTATACAGTAAGGTGTCTTGAAAGAAACAAATATATAGCAGTAAGTTCTTCAAGCGAATTCCCCCCACCCAAAAAAAAATTCCGATAGTTGCAATTTGTTTTTAAAGAAAGCATGCCAATATTGCAATAACTTTCGAAGACGTGATATGATGCTTTTGTTTGTGACATTTGCATTGTTACGGACTGTTTGTCATTCCTTTTTTGACGGCGAATACAAGTACATTTTAGACAATCATTTGTATAATGTAAACGCTGGGTTTTTTTCTGCCTTCTACGCCATTGCTTATCTTGGTTATTTCTATGCAAAATGCATTATCTCTTGAACGTCCGTTGATGGCGAAAGACTTGTATCTGGGCGGCCTGGAATTTTAAACCACGTCCTCGCACACAGTGATTTGTTTTTGTCTCTTTTAGATATTCTATATACTGCTTGATCGATTGTGTTTCTTACAATTTGGTTTTTCCCTTTAGTTCGTAATTAGTCCTATATGCTGATTGTTTTCTTTTATAAAATTCTCAGTGCCACGAATATCTATATTCTACTCAACTATCTGCACTTAGTTCCGACGGGGACAGGAGATGATCAAACATGTTAAAACCGAAGTATACAATGTAATTATTGTTTTGTTATACAGCTGTACTGGAAGATCAGTTCCTCTATAGAATAGCAAAGAAGCTACCTACAAACTGGAAATACCTGGCACGTGAACTAAAACTCGATCGGGATATCATCAGTGGCATAAGTATTAATTATCAAAATGATGTTTCGGAGCAGGCTTTTCAGTCCTTAATATCATGGAAACAACATGTACAATCAAATCATACACCAATGCAAATAGTTCAGTTGCTATTAAACGGTCTGATTGAAATTGGGAGACAAGATATATGCAAGTTCATATCAGAAATAGGGGGTAAGTTAAACATAAATATTAATTTCAGTGTTGATATGAATATTGAATATGCACACAACTGAGTTGAGATTTTAAGATTTGAAATTAAACTTATATTAAGCCTCGTTAGGACAATTGTTAATATTATTTGAAGGTAATTGACATTTATCGATATATATATAAAGAAAAGAGGATAAACAAACGAATTTGCTCGTTCCCATGCATGTATCGGAGTTCGTGTAACATTATGAAAATTATATATATATATATATAGATATTTAAATCGTCATATTATCTTAATAGATAAAGGAAAAAACCCAGCAAATAATACACAGCAAAAGCTAATGGCAGAGGCAAATGATGACATTGCTGACAACAAAACAGGTAAATATGAGTAATATTTGTTTTTATTATTCTTTTTCTTGTTTGCATCACATTTATGTGTAAACTTTTACGTTTGAAAAATAGAATCTAGGAACTTAATATTTTAGCAAATGATATAACTTAACAAGAAAAGGAAAGTATTGATTTTGGAGGACAGGACATTAACATCAAACTAACAGTGTAATTGTCAAATACGCTATAGCAAGAAGCTCCTCAATCTTTCTATGAACGGATTTTATGTTTGAACAAAGATTAATTCTCTCAAAAATATGGAATGGTTATAATATAACATTATGTCATTTAGAACTCCTACAGTTTTGAAATTATATGTTTCAATCTGTGCATAGGTGCGAGATATTTATTGAAGATGTGCAACACCTATTTGGGAGAAGTTCATGATGGGCTCATTGTCAAGTGACCTACTGTGATCGTTCTTTGTCCGTCGTTGTGCGTCAACTTTTCAAATTTTTTGACTTTTTTTTAAGGACTAATTTTAACCATATTTGACAGAATTTATCCTAATGGGGAGATCCTTCAAATTTGCAAATCAAAAGGGATAGCCCATTGGCCTCTCATTGATAGTTACCGTGTTTTGAACACGATAAAAATTTTACCTTTAAAAATGAAAACTTTTTCTTTTTTTTTTAAATTTTCTTGAATATTCTCAAAGAATATCCATTTGAACAAACTTATTTTTGAGATGTTTCATGATAGCTTATTGTCAGGTGACCTTCTGTAATCGTTCTTTGTCCGTCGTCGTGCGTCAACTTTTCACATTTTCGACTTTTTTTTAAGGACTATAATTTTAACCATATTTGACAGAAGTTATCCTAATGGGAAGATCCTTCAAATTTGCAAATCAAAAGGGATAGCCCCTTAGGGGCCTCCATTGGCCTCTCATTGATAGTTATCGTGTTTTGATCACGATAAAAAAATTACCTTTAAATATGAAAACTTTTTTTTTTTTAACTTTTCTTGAATATTCTCAAAGAATTTTTATTTGAACAAACTTTTTTTAGTACCGTATCAAATATTTAATTACATATGCTGATTGTTTATCAAAACCAGGCAAATCATCTCAAATAAAGTCTGAGTGAAATTTTCAAAATGTAATGTGTCCCATGCGAGGCAGATTAAGTCTAGTACTGGATTCGTTGATGCTTGAAATAGCATATTAAGCTTTTTTGATTATCCACCAAATACAATTTGAGTATAACGGTTTTATTACGAAAAGATTAAAGAAAATAATGACGATGCGTTGCAGACAGCTCCTCAACATTTATAAAAGGAATTATAAAATCGATGGTTTGAAAAGTAAATGATTCACTGATCAGGAATATGCAGTTCTAAGTTCAACGGGAAATAAATATTTCTAATTTTGAAGACTTCCCAACATACCTGCCATCTTATTCTTATGAAATCACGATTGCAGATAAGCCATATTTAAATTAGTTATCATAGTTATAAAGACGGTAATTTTTAGCATTTTACTATGACAGCATTTAGGGCCACACACTATCTTGGAAAATAAAACAAAGTAAACCGATACTGTTGCAACAATAAACGCAGATTTCAACGTTCAATAAAGGTTAACATTACACATAATTCATATAGTGTATGCCTTCTTCCTGTTTCAGTTCGATCAATATGAATTTGGTAAAATGTATCAGAATATTACATAGATGCCTCTGACAACATGTTAAACTGAACTGATCTAAAATTCAATCTTTGATTGAGCTGAAAATCGTCATTTTGTCGAGGCCCGTATATTAACCACATTACCATTATATAAGCAAATAAGCTATGGACCATAGAGAATGAAGTATATGTAATATGAATTATAAATGTATGTACTTGTCTGATTGACATTTCGGCCCTTTTTTATTATACGAAAGCCAGACAGTCTATCTGTCTTTAATAATACAAATTTACTCATATCATGATGTCATTTTTATTTCATCTCTACTGAAGAGGCCTTGAACGTCCGAAACACCTGTGCATAGGAATGTGCTTTAAGATTACTATTTTGACGGCGCGTTTACCTTAATTGTCACCCTGTTTTGCTTCCTAGGTTGATTTATAGAGGTCTTGTCTCTTCTAAAAAAAAATTCCGATTCAAGACTGTTGTTGACGTTTGATTTGAAGCTTGGTTTTCGGTCATGAGCGAAGTTCTCGTATGGCCGTTTCAGTTTTCAAGATCGTTCGCCTTGTGTTGGTTTGTCAAATTCATTTTATAATTTATTTTTTATTGATCATGAATATTCAAATGACACAAGTTTATCAATATGCACCAGTGTACGGAAGTCCCGTGTTTTGAATAACGCCAAATATGAAAACGATGAAGTTTGACCTGACGCTACTAGCCTGTTTTGTGATTGTGCAGGCTATGGAGTTGAAAAATAAAACTATTACTAAAAATTACACTAAATCTTTGGCAACATAAAAACGAGTTTATAAGCTAGAATGATTGGGAGGTATTCAGGGGTCCCCCTGCCGAAATAAAAGTTATGTCTATCAGGTAAATTTTAAATTTTCCAAAAAAGTGAGATCGGGCAATGTTTCTGGATGTGAGAGCTAATTATATGGGACACAGAGTAGTGATCTTTTCTCAGAAAAATACTGCTGTTTAGTGTGATATTTAATATGTGCATCAAGTGCCAAAAATCAAGAAATGGAATTTATATGTTACAATATCGACTTTTACAAAATGTATGAATCTTTTGCCAACCAGGACCCGGTTGTTCAGCTGTTCGTTTAATCTAACGCGTCGTTAAAATGTATCTTACGAACTGTTAAAATCTAGAACACCGGTTAAGTGCTGTTGTTGTTGTTGTTGTTGTAATCGTGATATTAAACGCGTCGTTCAATTTGCGTTAAAAACCGATTAAACTAATCGTCCATACAAGCTTGCGTTAATTCCTTAACGCATGGTAAAGTAAACAAACTGGCTGCCCACTGTATGCCACTTTATGTACCATGGCAGAGAAAAGAGACAGTTTTTTCGGAGTGCAAGCAAAATACAAGACCATTGCGGGTATTGAAAATACATCAAAATTTACAATTTATCAATTTTCAGTTTCTTATATATAATCGATATCAAGAAAAATAATTCACACTTTGGTTAAATGAAGACTCCTTGCATGTTTTTAAAGTACGTTTAATTTGAATATAATTCAGAGGTATAGTAAACGTAATATAAATTACTTTTCAGAGATTATAATTAAATACTTTTAAATATTTTTTGAATTATTCATAAAGCATTTTATCTGGTGTTTGAATTAATTAAGTCTGTAGTCTGTGATGTTTGTGGGGATCTGTAGTGACACGTAAGGTGTTCTTTAAGTAAATATGCGATATCTATAAAGTTCTTTTAATTTATATCTATTTATAATTTTATCTTTTTTTGATTTTATAGATTAGAATGAAACCAAACAGGGTTTCCAAATAATGATGGCAGGTGCAATATTGCATAATATAGCAATATATCTCAATGAACCTGTTGAAAAGATGATGATGTTGAACATTTACATGTTGATGTCACTCCATCAAATTGCCATCAGGATGGACATGGTGTCAGAGATCATGTCATAAGGCAATAGTGTATAATGCATAGATATCTCATAACATATTACAATTATAAGCTAGAAATACAGAATTGGATTGACAAACATATATTGAACACATCTTCAGGGTCCGGTACATGTGTTTTAATCATATTTTCACTTTGATATGTCAGGTAATTTCCTATAATTAAAATTTTGAATGTACAAAATTAACCTTCACTTAAAATTATATAAACACAACTGTAAACTTATTGTGCTGCAAATAAATGCTCATTTTATAATAATCATTTTGAATAATGATGATAATCATTGTTATAAACTAATGTTATCATTAATAATTTATTACTATGTCAATACATATAAAGAACACCAGTGGAAATAGGCCTTAGGGGCTTTCTGTGTCATTCTTGGTAAAGGGATCCCGTAGCACCCAATAAATGTGTCTGTAGTCATCTGATAACTGTTTTTATAGTAATATACTAATTTGCTATGACTTTAAAAGTAAACCTTAAGGTACTTTTTGAATTTATTGATTTTTCTTGTAAATCACTTATATTGATTTTGGTGATGAAACTGTCGAAATACAGGAAATAAAATTTTCAGAATACAGAAAATATGACTATAATCATGGTTAAAACATACAAAACAGTATAATTTGCTCAATTTTCTATATTGTATCAGATATACTACCATAAAGAAGATTTATACAATGACAAAAGTATACCTTATTGGCCTTAATCCAGAATAATAAGCCTTAGAGTTTTGTGCACAAATGCCATTTTCAAGAAAGATAACTCTTGCAATACATATCATACAATGCAGACAGGATTTCAACATATTCATGACAAAGATGCAAACAAACTTTGTATTCATCATTCATTTTATACTTGTACAGTGCTGTGTATTGCGAAATATATAGTAACAGCTGTATTGGAATGTAAACAGTAACAACTTTATAGGAATGTAAGCTGTAACAACTGTATAGGATTAATAGTAACAACTGTATTGGAATGTAAACAGTAACAACTGTATAGGAGTGTAAAATCTTATCGTTTAGTTCTTTAAACAAGAGGAGAGAGCTCTATTTCAAACATTTGCTCACCAAGCTCTCTGAAAAAGAGGTGCAAGCACAGGCATTGGTACCGGCTACCTTAAGTAAAACTTTAAAAATATTTTCTCAATATATGATATCTTAAGTGCCAACTTTTCTCTTAAAACTCATTACTTGTACTTGAAGGAAAGAAACTGTGTTATTTTATTCAAAATATATTGTTTCTGTCTTATAACATTAACGATTTAAGCTACAGATATTATTAAGATATAGGAATAATTATTTTAAATATTAAGGATTGTTAATTGTAATTGTTGTATTTTTTTTAAACAAAAATAATTGAATTGAAAAAAATCACATGCCATGCAATAAAAATTATGTTGTCAGTAAGCTGTCGTTAAGTTTTTATTTGAAGATCAAATGTAATAAGTTGTTTTTCTAATACTTTTCATTGAAGACTTTATTTATGCTCGGTAGTCTTTTTGGTCTTCTTGTGGCTATAAAACGAAAATATGAATCAAATAAAACTTCAAACAAAACTTTAATGTTATCAAGGCTTAACCCATACGTTGAAACAACACGTTTAAAGAGGGTATATGATTGAAATAAACAAATTTAGATACATTGTAACATTTAAAGAAGCATTCACAAGAAAAATATATTGATTCTCGGAACCTTTGACTTTAGAATAAGAAAACATGGTAAAACAAACAAATATATCTTAGAATCGTAAAGGATGTAGATGTATGTATTCAGGGTTATACCCTTTGACATTTAAGTTCATCGTTATTAATATTGCTATACAATATTGTAGTACTTAATTGAATTCAGAGTTAGTAAAATATATATTGTCATGATATTATGATATTATGATTATGATATTATCATGATATTGATAACTTTTTGCTCTGAAATACATTTCCTCACTTTACAAAAAAATAGATAGTTTCCGCATTTTGATCATAATGATTTTGCTAGAGCTATAGTCTGACTAATATTCAATAGATCTCCAGTGATACAGTTAAACTCTGACAAATAATCAAACGATCTTCCTTGTACAGTTATAGTCTGACTAGGTTAAGTGATGTCCCCTTGTAAAGTTATAGTCTGACTAATGTTCAAATGATCTCCCATTGTAAAGTTATAGTCTGACTAAATCAAGTGATCTCCCCTTGTAAAGTTATAGTCTAGCTAATGTTTTAAGTATCTTCCCTTTGCAGAGTTATAGTCTGACTAGATCAAATGATCTCTCCCTAAAGGGTTGACATATGACTTAGTGATAAAATAGAGTTAAGGCAAGTTATTTCCCCTTGAAGGATATAGTGAGACATATTGTTCAAAATAATATCCCCTCTAATTTTTCCAGATAAAATTACAGGAGTAGAAAATATAATAATGCGAAGGGTATTAATTACCGTTTACTTATTCCATGTTTCATTAAATCGTTGATTTACCTTGTCAGAGATTTTCTTTGATTAAGTAACTCACAACTAATAGTACTATTGGTATAAATGGGATATGAGAGGCTTGTTCAGTTGTTTCAGTTTCTGCTAGGGCGGGTGCTTCATTCATGGAATCATTGTCTTCCAGAAGCCTCTACCACGTCTGCTTTTTTGTCTCACAATATATTTTTAGAATTACAGAAATTACTAGTTTAAATTGGTCTTTTTTGTGGAATACATTTTTACATGTGACATACTTTCAATAGATTCTCAGACATATTTTACAAAATGTAGTTAAAAAATAACACACATTTTAGGTAACGCGAAATTGAAGTATTGGGACCTCATAAGAATAGATAGTGTAAACGTATCCGTCGTATGGTATTTCAATAAGACATCAATATATAGTTATAATGTCCTGAATCTTCACCTGTTCGTTTATAGAACTCTATATATACAGCTCAGTGTGTTTACTTGTAAGAAAGTGAATTAAATTATATTTGCCACCAAAACATATACATCACCAAATGCTTGAAATGATTTATTTAAACCAGGTACATTGTATGCCAAACTTCTTATGTTGAAATGATAATCTTATTTTTAAAAACCAGGCCAATAAGTTAATATAAATTAGAGCTTAATTTATCATTAAGTAACCGAATTAAAAATATACACAATATGAGGAGTAACATTTGAAAATGTTTAATTATTACAGTACTTTCAGTATTAAATTCAGCTGAGACATTTCAATCCTAATGATTACATAACTTAAGTCCTCAATTGCACCATTTTGAACTTTTTATCATAGTTTTTAATTTTTGTACTTCATACATGTATGTATAATTAAACTAAATCTAAAGTTAACAAGAAAGGTTAAAGAACCTACACGTGGTGATGAAAGTATTGTTTGTTTGTCAATAGCGTTTGTTCTGTTGATCCTATTTCTTCTTGTTTTAATTGTTTAATATTACTTATTATGCTTATATTGCTCCAAGTATATGTCAATATTGTAAATGATGATGGTGTGTTCAAACTCTCAGTTACGTGTGGGATCTAAAGAGATTGATTTATAACACTTAACTGCCTTACCTTTCAAGCATAGTACACCTATGTAATATATGTGTGCTGTTCTAATTTATACATTTACATAATAATATACATTTTATTCAATAACCTATTTGTCATATACCATAAAAAGGCAGAAATTGTTAAATAATTTGTTGTGACTTCTTATTAATGTAAATATAATACAGATCAAGAGAAAACACACAGTTCCCCATAGCTTGATTAAGTTAAGCATCTTGCGGTTTAACGCACATCTGGATGAAATAAGCCAATAAGTAAATTGTTGGCATTTAAGTAAATATTGTTGAACCCAAGGGGGTCAGTGAATTAATGTGTACCATCTTGAATCCCTCTCTCTTAAGGTAGCTTCCTGTCAAATTTGGTTGAAATCTGCTTAGTAGTTTCCGAGGAGGTGTCGTTTATTTGAAAAAGAGATATATTTAATAAAAATAGAGATAGCTGCATCTCATAAAAGAGATATCACTATTTTAAATGCAGATATCTGTTTTTCAAAAGAAAAAATAGATATCTGTATTTCAATAAGAGATATATATTATAAGACAAGACAAAGAGAGAACTCTAATTGAAACATATTTTGTTAATTAAAAATATCTCTTTTTAATGCAGATATCTATAATTGAATTAGAAATATCTTTATAAGAGATATCTTTATTTGGACAATAATAAGGACATGTTTATTTTAAATCAATATATAAAATTTCTTATTCAATTAGAGATATTTATATTTTAGTAGAAATAAAGATATCTCCATTTGAAATAGAGATTTCTGCTTTTAAAATAGGGATATCTCTATTGAAATAGAAATAAATGTGTTCAAGAGGTAAACACCAAAACAGCATGCCAAAGGATTAATAATAATTTACATTTGACTTTATAAATATGAATAAAGGGTTAACCATGAATAAAGTTTAAAATAGATTTGTTATCACATCAATAACAATTTACGTTTCTAATAATAGCAGTAATAACACAAAAAGCTTTTCCTATAACAAAATAAAAATTTTCATATTCTGAAAGGTTAAGAAAAAGCGACGAGGTAAAATCCGGATTGTATTTATACCGTTCTATATCCGGTATTATATATCCTCGACGCGTTTGAGTGATGCAGGCGACACATGAAAATGTATGAACAAATTTCGCTGCCTCTCCGACGTTGTCACATAATGACACTGGTGGTAAACAACAGTTTAGTATGAACAGCAAACGAGGCATACAGTAACACAGGTTTGTTTAATAACAGATTTACTCTAATTTAATTTTTAGGAATATCGTTATTACTGATTGGCATTCACTTGGTTCGTGTCTGGATCTACGTTCACTTTTATACGAAGGTGAAAGTCATCATATATACAACAGTGCAGACGGTAACCGAACATTCAAACAGGGGCATTGATTCTAATTCTCGAATAGTCCTTCATAAGACTCATATTGAACTAAGTCACAGGCTTTCGACAATATAATTTAGTGTAAAAATTGTTGCTGTAAATATATAACTCCGATGTTTTTGGATCAAAAGTTATGTCTACTGGTATATAACAAGTGTGCAGTACACTGACATCAAATTGCACGTATGTTGCTTGCTCGAAGTGAAGTATAGAAAGTATTTCTCTTCAAATTAAAGCTGTGACTGTTTTTTTCTTACGGACCAAAATTAAAAGTGAAATATTGTTCAGTTATATTACCTCTATATGCGGAACTGGAAACTGTTGTTTCCACACCACCTGAAATGCCACTAAAGGAGCCGGAAACTGCTATCGGATTAACTTCGTGTCTGAGGGGGGCAGGTGGAGTAACTACTCCCGTTTTACCCGCTTCTCTCTTGTTCTCCGCAAACTCTTGCTTAGCGTCCCTTTACAATTTTTTCTATTTGTCCTCACCTCAATTAAGGACCCCTGAGCCCTTCCCACTCAGTAAACTTTTCAGTAATGCTTTTCACAATTTCAACTAGTCTTAAGGATTGTTGTGACTTTATTTCATTTCCTTTTATTCTAGTGCTTATTGTTTGATGAGGCCTAATTTTTTTTTCAAGGTAGTTCGTTCTGATGATCCCACTCAACCTGCTTTTATATTTGTAGTGTATTTTAATCTCTTTTTATAGAACGAGCACATCAATCAAAACCATTACTTATGGAAACGTTACCTCGAATGGAACAAATACAGGAGAACATACAAGCTCATCAACTCTCCGATGAACATCACGGAAATGAAATAAGTATACCTGTTTCTAGACCTAAGAGTAAGTTACAGAATTATCCATATTACGTACACAACAAAACAAATACTGGCAGACATTCCAAACCAAATGAAACACAAATATAATTAAGTGAGACTATGATTTTAAAGACTAAAAAAACCTATTTTGTAAGTAAATTGGTCGACTTCAATTTATTAATATAAAATGCACCAAACCACTTAGTTGTGATGATTGCCTATTGATTATATTTACTATGATTTGGCTGTATTTCACTGTTCATTTGAATACGGTCCAGTGTATTCCAAGTGTATTTATGTTGAAACATGAGTAACCATTCATTCGCACATGCGTCAACATTATATATTATATATATATTACGATGTATTATGTATTCTTTAATTGGTTTTTTTACGCAGTGATAATTCCCAATGATTCTTATAAGCCACCAATAATTCCATAAATATTTGTATCTGTTTACATCTGCATCTGCTTGGAGGTTATACAATGTGCGTAGTTTTTTCTTTACAAACCTTGATAAAGTGAAACAATATTAACTTAGTTCTTAGACCAATCCTTTCAAAATTGTGGGACATGTAAGGAAAGATATATACTCTGACTTAAAGGCGACCCTAAAGGTTATCTTAAAACCTTTTTTCTAGTTTTGGCTCTTTCCTCTTATAAATTGCATATTTATCGGAGGCATGTTTTGTATTTTTATTATTACCTACTTAGTTATATATGTATTGAACACATGGCTGATATTTAAGAATATCTTAAAGACAATTATTGTTATCTGCTTAAGAAGTTGTTTAACGAATATTTTAACAATATGAAGACAACTTAAGAATGATCTTGCCTGTAAGCTGTAGGGCACTTTGAAGATTTTTAGTTTGAATGACTCAGCTTTTCAACAAAACCGATGAGCACAGTCGAAGATCGAATTTTGTCATGATCTATAAAAAAACTTTTGACTGTGACCTCTAAATGACCTTGAAGACTATATCAGAATCTTGGTTTAACGATGGAACCAAATAAGATCTTTAACTAATACTTTAAAAAGTGAAGTCATTGACAGGAATAATAATATTGACTCTGAAATACAGGGGACCCTGAACTTCAAATACAAAAATGCAACCTGAATCAAAACGATATTACTTCTGCACTGCTGATACTAATGAAAAACTATTGAACAATCAACATTCAAATTACATAATTATAAAGGTGTTAAGTCCATCTGGACAAAAGTTCCAAGGTGGACTTTTCTCATACAAATCCCGTCCGTCGTCCGTCCGTAGTCGTCGTCGTCGTCGTCGGAGTTAACTTTTCACATTTGCAACTTCTTCTCTGACACCACTGGACCAATTTCTTCCAGGTAGGAAGTTTCCCCAGAGGAAAGGGGTTGATACTTGTTCAAACGAGGGGGCTCTGCCCCAAGGGGGCACCACAAGGGGCCAAAAGGGGAAAAGTTTGACAACACTTTAAAAATATTCTCCTAATAAACTAAAAGGCCTAGAGCTGCATGTTTTGGTATGTAGTAACTTTAGGGAACGGAGAAATTAACTGTATTTTCAAATATATATTTTAGTTGATAGACTTTCAACTAGAATTTAAAATGGTGTACGTCTTTGCATAAATGAATATTCTGCTATGTGTAAAACAACTGTTTCAGATCCTTAAACTAATCATCGTGGATTGAAAATTGGCAATGAGCGAAGCCGCGGAGTAATAAACATATTGAATAAACACATAATGAATGTCCGGTTCATAATGAGTTGTGGACACATGGAACAATAACTTGAAAGTTTATTTAAAGCTGTTCTTCAAAAAACAAGAGGCCCATGGGGCCTCAACGTCCATCTGGATTGGAATTTGAATACATTTGACCCTAGGGTCACACCTTGA
>JAUMGZ010175363.1:0-14524 GCA_032359645.1 Pododesmus macrochisma | reverse complement strand
TTGAGGTTACATGTTACATTCCAATTTTACGATAAGCGCAGCCACAGACGATTACCATCACACACACACACACACACACACACACACACACCCACACACTTATTCTGAAAAAAAAATTCGGTCGAAAACTGTAGGATGAGTTGCGGTCACACGGTTCACACTGACTTGTGGAAAAATCTAAGTCATAAATGGCCATAACTTTCATTACAATTGACGCCATATTGTACGATATGCGCATCCTCATATGATTCCCATCACACCCACCAATTCTGAAAAGATTTGGTCGAAAACTGTAGGTCAACAGACGGACAGACGGCCAAGTGATACCATAATACGCTCCGCGCCGTAGACCCTAGATCGAAGTTTCTTTTAAAACATTTTTGTCTTTGAAATTGTTATTTGACAATAATATGTCTCACTGCATGTTTATTATAATAAAAAGGTTCAAATCTTTACATCTCGCTTGATTGATTGTACATATCATTTTTGTACTAAAAATACCAAACACAGATATTCTTACAATTTTCAGCATAATATGTTGTCATTGCGAGAGTGTGTCTATTCAGATCACAGAGAAGAAGCGGCTACTGTTAGTCTTCGGAGACCATTTTGGAATTATCCATTTTATCAAGATAGTGTTGAATGTTGATATGAAATTTGTTTCTCGTGTGTTTTTCAAGTTACGACGAGCGTAATATTGTCGGGAACACTAAGCAACTTTGGTTTATCATAAAATAACGGTGAAAAGCATTTGACGATGTTAAATTAAAGAAAAATAGGAACAGTATGAACTGGGCATTTATTTCAACTACACACATTAGTGGAACAACAATTGTACCTTAATGTTTTACGATATAACAACATCTGCAATCAATAGACCGCAAGGTAAGCTATCCAACACTCTTATGTAAGATATACCATAAATTAGAAACAGAACAGTGTACAATTGACTACCTTAAAACAGTTTGAGAAATATAATTTGAAGTACGCAACAAAAAGATAAGTTCACAAGATGAGTAACGTCTCTACAATATACATAATACACCTAAAATGCCTTTTATCATTTAGTAATATATGTGGTTTGAATGGTCCGTCCAAACCATCAGCTTTTCCTACCTCCCCTTTGGACTATTCTAAATTCTGATCTATCGAGCTGCCGTTGATACAGCTTAGCAATTAACTAAAACACAAAGAGTAGTCCTGAAAACGATGCTACTAACGTTAATATGTTGCTTTTAGTTAGGAATGAGTGATTATTATGTCTCATTAATACATAGTCATCTATATTAACCTACCTGCAAAACGTATAATTTTTTCATTCTTGAAATATGAAACTATATCTTCGATTTTCATGTGTTCGTTAATGCCGGTAATAATCACATCTTTGCCGTTATCATCCTGTAAATATATTACAATAAATTATATGTTATCTTCTGTATTGTGTTGAAAAAGGCAAGTTAAACGTCGCAAATGGTACAAAACACTTCTTATAATCCTTCGATCTTAATGTGAAACGGTATATAGGTGTAAATAAACCAGTTAAACACCATAAAAACATAACTTTCTTAAGGGAGATTGTTTGTCCAGGTGCATTCAGTGTAACCAAATGTACGAGGGCCTACAAATCAACTGCCGTCACCAAAGGGGAAAATTAATAATAGATAAGCTCTACATCAGCAAATATTAGGAGGACAAAATGTGAGGGGAGGTAACACCCTCCTCGTCAATACTAAATACATAGTCTGATGCACAGTTTACTTGTATGCGTAGACAAAACAGGAACTTTCCACGTATTTATCTGGACAGTTGTTTTTAACAAACCAGTCTTCGTCGGTAGTGATGACGTAATGATATACATTATCTTGATATATTTAAAGACAAACAGAATGGCTCACTTATTAGTATAAATAAAAACCCCAAAAGGTTTTATCTAACAGGCACACGAATTTACAGTTCCGGTAAGTATGGAACTGTATCCTCTTAGATCCATCTCTTAACCCCCTTTTGGCTGCCTAGCTTGGATTTATGTGCGTATTGTCTGCTCTAAATTCATTTCCTCTTCCGCGTCCGTAGATAACGGTTGGTAACTAACTAGGTCTAGAATCTTGGACGAGGTTCTCTCGCAGTTATGGTTTTTCTTCTTACAGATATTATATTGATTGGTTGTCCGTTTCAGTTGTAACTTTATCTTATTAGTGACTCGTGATATGGATCGAAGTTCAGCTCAATCAAAGATTTGATTTTAGAACTATGTTCACTCTAGAACAAAACACAATTGAAACCTTTTTGCAAGAGTTAAGTTGCAAAGTTGTTACTATCATTTCAAGCGAGAGCGTAACAAGAAGAAATAGGGTGAACATAACGCGGCTTTTGGCAAACGAATGGTTTCCATAGTGCGTTGTTAACATTTTCGATACGTAACTGTTTTGAAAGTGTACTCGCCAGAAGATAGAAAAATAGACTTTTGGGGAACCAGACGATTTTTTTTAACTATTGTCTCGTATAAAACGCTTGCATAGTCCAACACACTTTAGTTATATAACGCGAAGTGGATACCTGCTCTCCGTGACCCATTACTGCCATCACAAAACAATAGTAGGAATCGCCATGCTCCCTCAAAGTGTTTTGCATCTCTTCTAGAAAATGTTCTAGATTCTCTTTTCTCAAATTTTCTTGGCTTATAACTTCCCATTTCAAAGTTGATTGAAAAAAAGATTTCAGCGTTGTAACATCGTGTTGTGATCCTGAAAAAATACACATATTAATATCGATTTTGAAATTCGTATACGATGTACACAGAACCATTATTGAAATTTCAAAATCAAAAATATCATAAACATTAATAATACATTCTTTGTATGTACTTTAGCGTTGCTAAGTCTACATGACGCTTACCATATCGCGAGCTCCTATTTTCGCTTCTCGTGTTTTTAATAGAAGTAAGTGGTGTTTCCATTTTTAGTTAATAAATGTATACTTGGGTTTTTTTCTGTGGGCGTCCAACTTTTTCAATTATATTCATGCAGTTATTATAAAACGTCGACGAAAAAACTCTACACTGAAAGATTGAAGATAGCAGTCACTTATATTACTTTCAATGTTGACTTTAATCAATTCAATTCACTATCATGTATGCTAATACAAAAATGAATCTTTAAGTTAACGTTCACAAGAGTATCCTTATAATCAACTCTTATGTATTACAGAATAAAGGTGTTGAGGCTAGGTGTGTCTATTAAGGTTTAAAACGGAAATGAAAAACAGTATGAGTGGAATCAACAGAACGAGAGACATAACAAACAAACAATTACTGCATCAAACAATTAAGCACCAGAATGTAAGTAACAACAATCCTCAAGACTGGTACTTAATTAGGACCGACTTAGGACGGTCATCCAACACGAAACCAGGCGGTATGGTTAAACCAGTTAATGAGGCCTCAACCTGCCCACTTTCCGCATGAAACAAGAAGTCTTAAGTATAGACATACATTTAAAAAAATAAAAATGCCAACGTTAAAAAAGGGATAAAAGTAATTGTGCAGTTCTCACCGTCACGTCCTTCAGTGTAATTTAGAATAACCAGGAGACCTTTTTGTGTGCTTCTTCTTTTATATTTTTCGTGAGTGGGCTTATCAACTTTACCTGTGAACAATTTATTACACGTTAGCTAGTATAAGTTTATCTTAAGCAGACGTCTCAAGTTATGAAAAACAATAGACATGGTGCCAATGTTCTCCGTCTATATGAAGACTACTCCCATGTAATGTATTCATAACGCTTTAATTACATAAGGTCACGTGTTGCAATTAAAACATGTTTACTTGTGGACGGGTAAATTCGCGGGAATTAATAACGTCAAATGGCGGCTGTTTCAAAAGTCTACCGAAACCAAACGGTTCTGTTCAATTTGACCACCGTGAGTATCTTAATGTTTGATTTAAAAACATAATACGTAAAAATATAAAGTTGGGGCAGTAAATATAAGTATTAAATTTTCTTTCTGGTGGTTTTATCAAATTCCAAATATCAATATCCTACTAAACTTTATCCTTTGATAAAACCACCAGAAAGACAATTTATTTCTTAAATTTAAGCTAAATTTAATTAATATATTCAATAAAACTGTAAACATAATTAATGAATGTTTTAACAAATGTAATTTATTCCTATAACACTTTGTTATTGCTAACAAATATCATGAAGCTCTAACGGGATCTATTTTGTTTGTCAGCAATAGCAATATGTATTCCAGGACCTAAATTACATTGCTTAAATATTTATTTTTTAAAATAAAGAAAAGAATTCTAAAATTGGATCTATATTAAGATTTTTTTTATTCAATGCCGTATATTTAATATTTGAATTAGCATTTTTTCCCGTATGCTTTTCTCAATATTCAAAGATATGTTAATGTCCCATTCGAGTAAAATTGCAAATGAAAAGCGATAATACAAGTTTTTCTTATACATGCTAGATGACCATCGCGTTATCGAGATAGAATGAACGGAATTTGTCAGTCCTTCCTGGTAACATTCAGAAAAAAAGGATTAACATGTCACCCGTGGTTACTTAAGATTGTCCTGGTCAAGTAAGTGTAAGGGCTAGTACAAGTCTATATTGAGCGTCGAGAGACGGAGTATTTAAATATATTAATTAGTAGTCGGAACACCTGGTCGCAGATGAATTGTTTAACCAATAAAATCAATACCGATCAATAACGTAGGATATCGAACCCTGCACAGAGAATTCCTGCCACCTATTAACACCGTCACAAAGCCTTTGTACTTCATACCAACAACACCTACAATGTCATTTAGCCGATGATATTTAAATTGATAACTCATTTCACTAACTCGCGGAATACCTGGTTAGTTTATAATTATGTTCTATATGTTTTATAAATGGTAAATTATCTGTGATATATATGTAGCGCGGAAGAAAAAGTGTTTGTATTTGTATAATTGAATGTTGTATTTGTAAAAGTCGATTTAACGCTTTTGTAAGAGTTTGTTTTATATTATTTTGTAGACTTCTTCTTCCTTTTGATCCAAACAAAAATTTATTATTGAAAGTTCCTAATCCAAAAAAATGTAACAAAAACCAAAAGACTGAGTTGTGCTAATTAAGTCATTCTGAGTGGCCAGGGTAACACACAGAACAAAGGCTACTGACTAAGAAACAAAAACCTCTTCAAAAGTCCCCATGGAAATGAAAGTGTCAACTAAATGAAATGGCATTTACAACTGAAGTAAAAATAACCAAATAAAAATGAACATAAAGGAATAAAGTATATTATTTTGATTTATTCCTCTGTTGAACTGTAGACATCGGCTTGACGTCAGCGCCCCTTCTATTGTCCTGTAGTTTTATCTCTGTTTGCGGCTCAATGTTTGACAACTGTCTACACAAGTTTTTCTTAGACTTTTATTTATTTCCTGTCTTGCCTGCACCATATGTAAGTTATGTATGGTTTTAGCCAAAGTATTTAGACCATCTTGATCGAAGGTTCAATTTTGAATTTTCTAATATAATTCTCGTGCCAGTTGTCATCGGCATTGTCCATTCGTTCGTCTTGTCGCCTGTTTAGTATTTCGTATTTTCAATTTCTTCTAAAAAAAACAAGATATATCGCGAGAGACTGAATGCACATCTTTTCAATGCGCAATCCTGTTAAACGAACGCTTGTGGAACAGTTACCCGCGAATCTGTCATAACGCCATCAAAGCTGAGAAGCCAAAAAGGGACGTTAAGAAATCCCGCCGAAACTTATCCTAAAAATATAAAATCTAACGACCGACTATGAATGCATTGATTATAAAAATAATTAAGTGATATTTATAATTAAAACCGTTAGTAGCAAGTTAGCAACATGAGTGACACCAATAACAAAACGAAATGCTGCGCTGAGCTAACGGTTAGCTAAAGATAAATATTATATAAAAAAAAATCGACTATTTATGAGAGGTCACATATGATTAGAACAACCAACCATCGTTTAATCCTTCAGCGTTTCTAGTCAGAGTGCAGTCCAGAGGATTATGTAAATCCGAAGCTGTATAAGAACCAAAGATCGTACGCAATGTTTGCCCCACTCAAATAAATCATATTCGTGATGACGGAGTGTGCAGACAATTGTTCAGCAGTAGTAGAAAGTGTCTGACGACTTAATTGATCCTTCGAGGCTTAACTTAAAACAAATGAAAATAAAAGCAAGAAATGAAAGGATGTATAGTCTAACGTACTCATAATGTCGACACAGTGCGATGAATGTAATTCAGTGCAAGGCTTCATCCTATGTCGATACCCAAATACGAACGTTGGTAAGCGCAATCCATGAAACGAACAAAGTATAAGTCCAGCCGTAAAACTGAGCAAATGTTTATTAAAAAAGTACAAAAGTACAAACGGGACTAAACCATTGGATACTTTTAGTGATACAACATTGCCTTAAGTGTTTACTACCATGCTGAAACAATTAAAAATGAATGTATTCAAATATTCACCAGATTCACATATATACACAAACTTACAGGTAGGTATAAATACGTACATTCTTCCGTGTCGCTACCAGTTGCTTTAGAAGACCCAGGTTGTGACTCCTGACGTTCTGAAAAAATAAAAAAAATATCACGAGACATTCAGAATGGTAATATAACTAGAGTGATTATATATTTTCAAATAACGATATCAATGGATGATTTGGTTTAACAAATCTTTTAATTCAAATAAGATATATTACTTCAAACTGTTAAATCTTATTGTAACATCACTTGAGTATTGACTCTGTCCTCTTATAATTATCATATTTATTGGTGGCATATTTCAGTTTACAATTTAGTGTATATATTGACTTTTAAAACCTAATATCAAGAAGAAATCATAAATGAATATCGTGCAACTCATCAATTAAAAGGGGGTGCTAAGACTATCTGGCTTTACTGTTTATTGGTTTAAACCATCTTAATTTAAATAATCATCCGAGATAATATCCTTGAAATAAAATTGTCTGTAATTAATTCTATACTAAATTAAGGTTTTCAGAACTGCCTATAAATCAAATGCGATGTATAGAAATTCAAGTGGATATAAATGGTCAATACATGAATAGATACTATGCACACACTGAACAATTCTGAACACAATCTATTGAAAGATAACCCCTAATCTAAGCTACAATAGATAAACCATATAGTCATCTTAAGTTTATGTAAAAAACAGAACGCGATACATTGGAAAACCAACAACAGTCGCATCAAACAATTCAGCATCAGAATAAAACGAAATGTATTGACGTCACAACAATCCCCAAGACTAGTTATCCATGCGGGCCGACTTAGGACAGTCATCCAGCACGAAACCAGGCGGTGTACTTAAAACGGTTAATGAGGCCCCACCTTCCCATTTCCAGCCTGAGACAAGAATACAAAAATGCAATCTGAAACATGCTTCCGATAAATATGATATTTATAAGAGGAAAGAGTCAAAACTCTGTGTGAGACATCCCTTCCCGATACCCAGATCTTGCTCGAAGCTGCTGTCATTAATGGACGCAAGAGAGAAAATTAATTTAGAATAGACAAGACTTCAGTAAATCAAAGCTACAGAGCCAAAGGGGAAACGGTGATAAAAATTCACGATGTTTATGATGCACAAAATTCATACCCCAACAAAAATATAAAATTGCCAAAATTTTAAAGAGTGCGCGTAGTCAAAACAGGAATAGTTAAACGTATTCTTCTGGACACGTGTTTCGAACAACCCAGTTCTCGTTAGCAAAGTTGACGCTATAATTTATACAGTTTTGATAAATACACTTCATAGCGCTGTCTATCCTCACAACAACCATCCACCCAAATCAAAATCCTATAGAAATATAACTGAGTAAAACATATTTTTAAAAAAAAAACCATTGGGTACACGTAAATTAGCCAAACAGCATAATCTGAAAACAATGGCTAATACATAGTATTTCCGTAGATTCCACATATAGTTAAGTATATGAATAGTGACATTGATGAACAATCGGTATGCTCGCAGATGTACAACAGCAGCAACTGAGCCAAATTAAGCCAAAAGGTTTATTTCATATATATACAATAATAAAAACGGGGACCGCGGGAGAGCAAACATTCGTCCTTGTAAAAGCGGTTTTTCCTTATGTTAAATATATTTCTTTTGTCAGCTACCTGCTGAAAAGGGCATTACTGGACATGTTTGTTTTAAACATGAACTGTATTTACACATAATGCATTAAAATATTAGAGGAAGGGACGCGCAATATGTTTTGAAAGTTCTTAATAAAATGTTGTATTATTTTGTTTATATAGATCATTCGCATTTTAGAGAAAGCAAAATGTTTGTCCATGCACAAAGACAATGTCTCTCCGTTAGCTTCCCTGCAAAAAGGCCTCTCATTCTTTAATGTACAAACCCGTTTTCTGTTTCTTTCCCTGTTCGTTTTCTAGACTTGATACTGGCTTCCTTTTGATAACTGAAAAACAAGTATGAAGTTTCCATTTATTAAAAAAAAAAAATTTGCTAGTCGATATCTTTCTTTGATAGATAGTTTCAAGTTATCAAATATTAATATTAATCAGATGTATTTCTTTTCATTATTCTTGTCTTCCATAAGTTATAAATGCATTCCATTGTTTAAACTCTTTTCAATTTGAATGTGTTCCTTCTGCATCAAAACACAGCAATCAGACACTTTAATCAAGTAATGTTGTGGCTTTGCAATTGGGTTAAAAAGTTATATAGATCAGCATACAAGCCTCTCACTTAAGCCAGCCCGATGTGTTATACAATGCAAACTCATAAAAAAAAACTTGCACAATAAAGCGGGTCACCCAAAAAGTCAGCTAGCTTTTTTCAAATAACGTCATATTATACTGTGGAACTGCCGACCCCAATAGCAGTTTCATTAATTAATGTTCAATACAACCCTTCTGAATAACTTCTTAGGAAGATTATAAAGAAAGTTAAACATGTGACATAGTTTTGGCATGTAGAACTCATTCAATCCAGCCTCAATGTCATTGTTATTGTACGTACCGCAGTTTGTGTGCGTTAACGCCAATATTAAGATCACAAGTTCAACTTTAGTTCATTATTACATCTTTGTTATTTATTCAAAAGAAGTTAAAATTGAGTCAAAGAAAATAGTCCCCGTAGAAAGATAAACTTTTTTTTAATGTGGTATCCCGTTAGCGCCAAACTTTGCAAAAGTAACCTGACCATACTTCAATAGAGGGTTAGAGTTATTGCTGAAATATTTTCTAAATGTTTAACGGAGTTCCTGTAATCAATATTGTTGATTTAATAACTTATAAATAATTTGATGGTTTTTTTATAAAATTAAAAAATAAATACTAATCAAGGAGTATTGTCTTTTTTATATATCTTACCAACAGAATCCTTTTTAGGGGTAGAGTTTGGTGATGATAACCTATTAATTTCATCCTCTGCTTTCTGTACTTCTTTGTTCGCCCCTTCATTAAAATCCGTTAAAAGTTCCTTAAGTTTTGCATATTTACCAACATCAATTATTCCTTTCGTCTCCATGCATTCACATATTTTCATAACATCGGGGCATTTTGCAAGATCTCCGGGTGACAAACACTCTTTACACTTATTTTTGAATTGGCTAAAGTCCGTTGGGTCAATTGTAGGACTGATATGATTACTTAACGTAGTTAATAACTTATAATGAATTGACCTTGCTTTTTTCGAATTTGTGTTATAGTTTGAGTTGCTCATTCTGTAGTTTTATTGTGATTGTGCCTGTAAAGATAAACATACGATATTTGATATTAGATAACCAATATGAGACACACGACTGAAATGATGCTTATCAATATAAAAGTAGTAAATTCGAAACAACAAGACGATATTCTAAGCCGTAAGTCCGTGGCCATGGGCAAACAAAAGGAAAAAGTTTGACGCACACAGAAAAAAATAACCAAATATACTTTTATTAAATAACAAAGGAACTATAAGCGAAACCAGGTTCTCGCGATATATAAATCAAAGTACTTTTTGTTAAAATGCATTTTGATCAAGGCTTATTGTCTTGGAACTGTCTATGATTACCTTTGAATGACAATCAGATCATGGTAACTAATAATGTGATAGTAAGAAAAGAATTTAGCTCCTTTGGATAATAATCAGTAATTCCGTTAATCAGATTTTCATCCAGGGAATCATTTTTATTGTATTGACTTACATATATGTTAGGTAATCTCTACTGCTAATGACTTGGTTTCCGTAAGAATTTTTCAGAGGAAATGCATTCAAGTAATTACAACTCTAACATATTCAATCGCTAATAGGCGATGCAAAATGTAAATGCCATTTACTCCAAGTTTAAACCGCTTATCTTATCAGAAATACAAAAGAAAGTGAACTATATGAAAAAACGTCATAACACACTCTTGAATTACGGGTCAAATCTATCAGATTTTAATCTATGTGATACAAGGGTTTATGTTAACAAAAGCAGCATCTGGTCAAAAATTTACCGCATTGTTTGGCATCCTTTGGTGAATGGTACCATGTCATCTTGATCCATTTACCAGAACTCATTCCCAGTCATTAATAAGTTTTATCCCAAAATTGAAACAGTTTCATACTTGCATGACTTCTGAATTGTTGGTTGTGTTTGTCTGATTGGGTTTTTTCATCAATCTTTAATACATTTAGACAGTCAGTCTTTTCACTATATTATATTGTATAGTACAATGTCATGTCTGACGAGAAATTGGTTGTACGAAACAGCTGTCCAGAGGAGTATATAATTTCTACATGGGGTGCTCGCAAACTAAATGTTGGGCTTTGCCATTTTTATAGTGTAAGTTGGTGGAATAGTCCAGACTTTCAGGTTTTCCTCCCTCCCGTTTGAATTCCGAAATTTTGTTCATCTAAGCTTTATTCATTCTAAATTCATTTTCTCGTGAGCGTTGATGTTTATGTAATGCTAAGTCTGGTATCTTGAAAAAAGTCCTCTCACACAGGGATTTGGTTTTTCCTCTCTTCAATTGAGATACTATATCTATTGGTGGCCCACTTCAGTTTGCAAGTTTGTATTTTGAATGTTTGTGAAATGAACTAGATTTAGATGGGACAATTCTAAATTCGATTTTTATACACACCACATTAAACAAAGTGGTGATCTTAGCTTACAATACGCATTTTGTTTTTTCCTTGTGTATTTTGCTTTAATACAAAAACCTGATCTGCCTACTCCGTACTGGATTCCTGAACTACATAAAACTTGATACAAACTTATGTACCTTGTCTGGTCAAAAAAAATTAATCAAACTTCAAGAAATAACTTTGCGTCCATATCGATCAAATAAAGACAACAAATCATGATCTACTATTTTCGCTATGTTGTATAAAACAAAAATACAATCTGAAACATGCCTCCAATAAATATGATATGTATAAGAGATAAGAGCCAATATTCTGTGTGAGATACCACCGTCCCGAACTCAAGATGTTGCTACGAAGCAGCCGTCATTAATGGAAGCTATAGAGAAAATGAATTAAGAATAGACAAGACTTCGGTAAATCAAAGATACATAGCCAAAGGGGAATGGGGAATCACGATTGTTATGAAGTAAATCAAAAATCACACTCAAACAATTATACAAAAATTTTAAATGTGCGCGTAATCAAAATAGGAAATTTAAACGTATTCCTCTGGACACGTGTTTTGGACAAACCATTCTTCATCAGCAAAGATGGCGTAATAATTTATATAGACAAACAGACGGACTGACTGATTTACTCACAATTAAGATTCAAAATATCCATGCAACACAACAATTTAGAATACAGGTAATTATGAAACTTAAATATCAATAATACAAAAATACTGGCAAAACGTTAATAATCGTGAATAAATGACCTATAAACTTTAGGAATACTTAGGAAACGCCTAGTCTAAGGTTAATGCAGAAAATCCTGTAATTGTTAACAAAACGATGCATGTTTCTTCCCAATTCAGATTTTGAAACTTGTAAATTATCATTGTTTTCTTTGAAGCTGGCAATAATTATATTACAAGTCAAATAAAAGAGAAGGACTATTTTAATTCATATATAAAACTGTTCACAAAAAAATGAATGAAAACATTCACATTTAAGAAAACATAAATAGGCCCTATCTTGTATTTAACAAATATAATTTGCTCTTCAATTCACAAAAGGCGGTAATTTAAAAAGAAGTCAAAAGCTACGTTCATGTATTAATTATAAATAGTTTGAGATTTTCCGAAACTGGTGATTTCAATATCTATTATTAGTGACGGGGTTCTAGGTTATGTCACTGAGTTAAGTTTAATCTTTTACATGATATCTGTAATATGTATTTAAATAAGAGATTTTTTAAAAATGACTAATGGGTGCATTTGTGCACACAAAAATGTAGTAGAGTCACATTGTCATGTATAATTCGACCGTTATTTGATCTTATTTTATACAATTATCATTTAGGTTAAACAATTTATATAGCATATCATGCCTTTAGGTCATGTTATTATTTTTATTAGCCATAACAACCATTCGTCCTTTTAGCTCATTATTGATGTTTAAAGTATAAGCAACGACGAAAATCTTTCACTATAATAAGTTTTTGGTAAAGTACATAGAATGTACAACGGAACACATATGTGACAGTAGTAGTCGTATTTATGTGAATTAAGTGCGTATTTTTTTCTTTACTACTATTAACAGTACGACATATTCGATTTTAAATATAACAACTTATGCTAATTGTTGCCTTACATTCATCATTGCGTTTGCATCAATACATATATAATTAAACATTCGTATAGATTTATTTATTCGAGTTTATACTTAGTCGAATGCAAAAATGTTTATACATTTATTCGAGTTTATACTTAATCGAATGCAAAAACATTTATACATTATACAGTTATTTGATTTTTTTATCGAAGACATAGAAAACTAACCATGATAAACCGCACAATAGTATGGGCTACCTCATTATTTGTATATGGAGATATAGGTCACGAGGCTTAAATTGGCGTCACAAAGAGATATGAAAATGACATATATATCAGCGGGATATTTACCCAACCTTACAAAAAATTACAATGTAAACTAATGGTAAATCATCAAATTAAATTGAAGTAATAATTGACTAACATAGACAAGTTCAGTACCCAGTTAATTTTATAACTTTCCAAGAGTCGATGACGATCAATCAACAAAGCTATTTGCATTTTAAAACATGTGTTTCCCCTGATAAGTTCAAAATCATCCATAGAAATTTTTCATAATTATATATTGAGATTGTAAAAATAATTCACATTTGTAACAATAGTCACATTTAGAGCAACGATAAATTGACAATACCTTGCACGTCGGCTCTTCAAAACGCCAATGGAAGTAATTTGAAAATGAAGTTATAATTTCATAAACGCTTGAAATAGAACTTGGTTTTCCGAAAATTGATGACTGTAGTTTATTTTTAGCCGTAATTGTAGCTTTAAATGTGGCGTTACCTTGAACAGGTGTTTTTTGCAGTGTTTATTAAAGGGTTAAATCTCAGCAAGACACAATCGCGCACGTGCCTTTTACTGGATTCACGGGAACTGGTTTTTTACGACGTTTTGGTCATGTGACATATTTTATGTTTATTTTGCTCTTTTTGCAGTATTTCGAAGTTAGATAGATATAGAAAATATACTGAAAGCATGAAAGGTAATGGTTGTGCGTGAAAGATTGTTGTAAATTTTTCATTTAATTTCGTTTAATTTGCGGAGTTTGGTTATTTGATGCGGTGTTGCTTTTAAATGTATTTTGCTCTCGTTACTTCCACATGTTTTGTTGATTAAAATCTTGTTTGTTTATTATAGTTGAGGTATAAAAGTATCTTTAAAGTTAAACGTAGGTTTATATTGTATTTTGGTGACAGCAAATTTGTAAACATACAAGGAACCTAAAAGAATGTAATTTCTATATTTAGAAATTCTAGAGTTGGAAAATGTATGTATCCTTTGTGCATATAACAGTTTAAGAAAAATAGAATACGGTAGAATAAACTTGATTCAATGAAGAAGCTGATATGATGAATCAGAAAGTGACATTAATTTAAATGATGAAAAAAGTTATTATGAATCAGTTTGGTAAATAGTACTAAAAAGTGTAATAAAATTACTGGAAATTATGGTTGAACCCATTTAGATAAATGTTTAAGGGGCAAATCATATTTGATTATCCTTAGTTTGACGGTATAATCTTTCTGACTCAATACCAAGTAAAACCAGAACTTATCACAAAACACTTATGGTATAATAAAATCATACTTGAGACACTTAAAGGATACAAACATGCAAACAGAAACAAACAACCAATATGTATGTATTTAATATATAAAAGAGACGAAAACAACCTACTTGAAGTTTTCAAGCCTAGCTACGAATCAATCATCACCATCAAAGGAAGCCCAAGAGGTAATGCATTTAGAACAGTCAAGACATAAATAAACAAAAG
>JAUMGZ010175352.1:0-14524 GCA_032359645.1 Pododesmus macrochisma | reverse complement strand
AAAAAAAACTGTTAAACAATTGAGTCCCTTACAACAACATAAATAAGGCATCAACGAACAATTGTTAACAATCGAGTCCCTTACAACAACATTAATAAGGCATCAACCAACAATTGTTAACAATTGAGTCCCTTACAACAACATTAATAAGGCATCAACGAACCATTGGTAAACAATCGAGTCCCTTACAACAACATAAATCAGGCATCAAAGAACAATTGTTAAACAATCGAGTCCCTAACAACAGCATAAATAAGGCATCAACAAACAATTGTTAATAATCGAGTCCCTTACAACAACATAAATATGGCATCAACGAACAATTGTTAAACAATCGAGTCCCTTCCAACAACATAAATAAGGCATCAACGAACAATTGTTAACAATGGAATCCCTTACAACAACATTAATAAGGCATCAAAGAACAGTTGTTAAACAATCGAGTCCCATACAACAAAATTAATAAGGCATCAACGAACAATTGTTGAACAATTGAGTCCCTTACAACAACATAAATAAGGCATCAATGAACAGTTGTTAAACAATCGAGTCCCATAAAACAACATAAATAAAGCATCAACATAAACAAGGCATCAACGAACCATTGTTAAACAATTGAGTCCCTTACAACAACATAAATCAGGCATCAACGAACAATTGTTAGACAAATGAGTCCCTTACAACAACATAAACAAGGCATCAACGAACCATTGTTAAACAAATGAGTCCCTTACAACAACATAAATCAGGCATCATTGAACAGTTGTTAAACAAATGAGTCCCTTACAACAATACAATTAGAACATCAATAAAACATTGTTTAGCAATCAGGTCCATTATATATAACAACACTAAAATGACATCAACAAAACACTGTTCAACAATAACAATTGAGTCCTCAATGTAAGAAAAACACCAAAATAACAGTTTTTTACAAAGTCTCTTTATTTTCACACAAAATTATCATTGCACTACATACATTGACATAATTTAAACTCAAAAAGCACACAGAGATACCTGTAAAGCAATAAAAGCATTGTTTAGGCTTTAGATAAAACATTGTTCATAATACTGCTTATATGCCAATATCGATCATTATTTAATGTATCAAATAGTTTACTTTTGACTTCAACATCTTACATTGTGACAGAGATATTGATAAAGCAGAAATTGGCATTATTAGTTTTAACTTCAACAAGTTTCATGATGATCAATATCCTTAATTTTAACTTCATCCTCTTTGATGATCAAAGAGAAATTGACATCCGTGATCTGAACTTCAACATCTAAATTCCATGGTGTTGCAGAGACTGATATCTTTACTTTTACTTCAACATCTTGACGACAGTCTTGAGATTGTATGACAGTCATTCTAATTGTCTTTTAAGATTATACTAGCACAAAGTGTGCAGTTTATACTCTTTTCATTCTTTAGGTTGAAGTTGCTAAATTTGTTCAAGATAGTAAGCAAAATTAATGTTTCTGAATCAACCTCTTTAAGATTTTTGTGAATCTGTGAGAGTTAAATGTTGACAATGGTGGTTTACAGATATCAGAAGCATTCTAGACGAAAGTTGTTTTAACAAGTTGATGACTGTGCTGTACACACTTTGTCAAGACTACAAAACGTTTTTGCTTCCTTTCAACAAATTGCTGAAACAATGAAACAGTTCTTTCAATACTTTGTGTGAGATAATAAGATATAACACATTTTATCATGTTTTTAACCTCAGTCTTACCTAGAAATAATCTCAACCTTTATTGCACTTTATCAAAATCCTTCATGTCTTTGGTTAAAAACAATTACAAATAACAACAAAATTTCTCTAAAACTAAGGAAGCACATTATTGATATTCTTTAATCACCCAGGTCAAGTTTGAAAACTAGGTTCAACAAACTGTAAATTTTCTGAAAATTTTGCTACTTTTTCAAAAGAAACTACAAATCTTTGAAATATCTGTACAAAATTTGAAAAATAATGCATTTCAAATTGTTAGCATTTAGGATCACGACAAAAGTCTGACTCCTAAGAGTAAACCAAAGTATAGACAAGACACCAACAAATCTCTGTTAACGACTGACTACTTGAAAGAAATTAAAAGTATTGAGCATGCACTAAAAATGCAACAATCACATTCTTTTTAAGAAACTATAAAAATATTGCATAAAACATAACATTATAAAAACATTGCAACCACAAAGAACATTATGAAAAACATGTATATAGGTTATTTTATGCGAGACTTGGTTTTATATGTTAGCTGTCTTTGATGAATGCTAATTACAGTACATGCATACATACAAGACAGAAAATTTAAAGCAATAATATAAACAACCTACATGGTTCATGAGTATTGTCCAACATAACTAGTCATTAAGAGAACACATAGTGGTTAAAATAGTACATATAAAAACAAAATATTCACAAAAAAGCACCAAACTTAGTTCTAATGCACATGGTACAACTGTTTGTATTTCAGAATGCAACTGTCAAAAAAGTTCACAAAGAAAAATACACTTTATGACAAATTCCTTTTGGCATATTATGGCAAGAAATATTTTTAAAAATCTGTACATATGTTTTCTGTATAAGTAGTTTTATCAGACACTGTCTCCATTATACACAAGCTGATGTATGATTTTGCTGTTTTTTCGCATTTCATCAGACGTGAAAGGGGGTCTTGTGTGAAGTGACTTCACAGACTTGTTTCGAGGATTAATTCCCATCACATCCTCCACACTGTAACCTTTCTTTTCCAGAAGGTCAGCCAATGTCACCCTAATGCTACTGTTGGTGTACGTGCGACTCAGACAGGCATCTTCTGCCATGCGTGACATCAGGCACGCCAAAACACCATGTCCTACAGGAGACTCATACCAAATGTGGTCAGATGGATGCACATGAGTTTTTGGTCGCTGAAAGAAAGCATCCTTATTGGGATTTCTCTTTATCAAGTACTTGTCCATGCTTTTCACGGGACACAGTGGGTCACCAGGGATTTCATACATTCTTCCTTCCCAATGCCAATACTGCATCTCCATACATGACCTTGCCCTTTGCACTTTGATGCTGTGGTTGAGTCTATAATATCTTCGTCCTTTCTCATCAGCCTCACAAACAAAAGAATCTTTGGATAATCCCCGAAGAGCAGCTTGACCACCACAGCCTAAATGAAGGGTCAAATCAAACCAAACTTTGCGGAAAAGTCCAAGTGGATTATCAATATGAAAGCAATGTGAGGCTATAAGTAAGTTTAGATCTTCCTGATTCATGGGTATTTTCATAGGAGCTTTGCCTTTACAGCTTGTTTCACGAGCATCCTCCTTCAAACTTTCTAGCAGATTATTAGATGATAGTAGTGTTGCATAGTTTAAAATCTGATCCTTCCATTCAACAGACAAATTGGTCAAGTATTTCATGATTCCGTTCCTAACCTCTGTCAGAGTGTTAACGTTGTAAAGGTCACCTCTTTTGGATCGAGCTTCTAGGTAAAACTTAGACATGGTGTCATTCAAGGTTGCAGGAGTGTAGTTCTCAAAGTCAGATGGCAGGTTTGAATTCAGCAGGAAGTCTGAAAAGTAAACACAATGCCACTTTATTTTGAAATCAATTTTTGAAACATTTGAAACTACTTTTATACAAAATCTGTTTTTCCCCAGTAAATTAAGTTGATACTAATTTAGGGTATGTAAATCAGCAAGTGAAAATATTGAATATTCCAATATACTAAGCCTAATATTATTTGATTCTGTTCTATTTCTGTACTTTATTTTGGATAGGATGGCAATATTTTTTGTCCATACCTCAATGAAAATAATCATGATGTCACAGTCAACAGTTACCGAGGCAAAAGATGATTTGACTTCGATGACAAATTCCTGCACAGTAGATAACATGTACTTAAAAAAAATTCTTACTATTGGCTTTATTAAAGAATACAATTTGAATGCAATGTCTTTCGATGTATATTTTAAATTAAACTATAAGGAAGGATCATAACATTTTTTTCAGTTCATCAAGGTATGAAAAGAAAAAAATATGTGTGGCTCAGGAAGTGTGTATCTTTTTTTTCTTTTTAGAACTACAAAAAAACTAAATTAAGATTTTACTTTAAATTCATGCATCCTTATTAACAAGGATAAATATGATATGCTTAGTAAACAATGTCAGTCTGATAAAACATATACAATGAAATGTTCATAACATGCTATGTGACACATTCTCCAATATAAGAGTAATTCATACCATGTATGTGTGATAAATGTATCAAAATAACATCAAAACAGGAAACTACACAACAAAATATAACATAAAATTATAGAGTTATTTTAAGCGTTTATCTAAGGTATGGAAGTTAATCAATTGATATAATTGTTTATGTAGTACATCTACAGGAAGCATACAGACATACAATATATAATGCAGGAAGCAGTAAATACAGTCTTGTCAATGGACTAAGAAAAACAATAAATCTTCTAATTTTCTTTTGTTATCAACTGATTTAGAGAACAAAGATAAAAAAAAATTGGTCAAATAGTTTCAATGAATTTCGCAAGAATTTTCATAAACATAAATTATAATGAAAAAAAAAATTTCTACAATACATACACAGCTAAGTTATATTTAAATTGCTTTGCACAAAAGCCCATTTAAAGCAAATATGAAGTGCCAACTCTCAAATGAAACTTTGATGTCCTCTTATCATAGAAAATATTTTATCATTAATTAACACTTGCTACCTTATAGAATCACCTTAAATGTTGACAATTTTTAAATGTGGCCTTATTTTTTTTTTTTTTTAATCTTAATTTATTTGTAATAAATAAGTGTTTCCCCTTTAAAAATGAGAAGACATCAACTATGATTTACAGAGTTGGCACCCAGTCTATGACATGCTTAAATACACACCTCTGAAGAGTTTGGCTGAGGACTGGACTTGTTGCAATTCATTTTCCTCAATCATGATGACATCCCAATCGTCCGCCTCAGTACCGTCCTGATGCAGCATGAAATGGTCAGCACTGGCACTGTTCTTGGAGCCTGTTAATGGTGACCACAAGACCGTCACTGCCATGATGACATCCATAATACTATGTATTTAAGTATGATTGTTTACCATTATGCATGCACTAAATAGGACGGACAGACAGACGGAAAGTAAGACAGAATTTGTTAACATGCATATCAACCAAATGCTCTGTAACTGTCATAATATACAACTTTGTTAATCTAACTTCTGACGACTCAAGATTAATTCTCAAATATACATGTAGTTGATTTCTAAAAAAAAATCAGTCCCCAAACAATATAAACACCCAAGAATCCAGTTTCTCTAACATCACCATAACTCATTAAACCTAACGTGATTCAGAAAATAATTTTTACCAGTAATTTCATGTTTCAACCAAATCACAATAATTTGAACTTTTGTTCATAACTTGCACCCTTAGAACTGCAATCATAAAAGAGCTTGTGTAAAGTTGTGATAATTGTCAATCTTCATATCTCACAATAAGATAAATCAGATAAATACAATGTATAAGGTAATATAAAAAGATAGTTAGAATGAAAACTGGTGTATCACACCTTTTTGTTTTAAGATACTTTCTGGTAATTTGATCATGAAATACTTATAACCCAAAAGTAAAAGTACATATTAGTGATCTTTTCCAGCTCTATCGGCTTTCTTGATAGACTTGATATAATTAGAACAAAGCCTTGCAGAATCAAAAACCACATCTTCACTTAGAAACAATGTAACAGAAAATGCACAAATGTACCGGTATCTGCAGTATACCGGTAGGTAAAAACAGTCACTCGGCTGAGTGTACATATACTGTATTCTACTGTTAAAACTCAGGAAAAGCTGCATTTTCATTTTTCAGTATAAGAAAACAGTTATTGAACGGGTTTTCGTTAAATAGCAAATTTATGGAAACCCTCACCAACAACAACCCAGATACAGGCATAATGACTCTTTTCTTTCTCTGATTTAAGTTCTATGTGTAGTGGTTAAAGTCATTCTCTGCTTCATAATTTTTTCATCAGCTTGAAGAAGTACTATATATGGTAGGAGAAGAACAGGTTGGCTGGTATGAATGGAAGATGTGATCAAGTAAAGTATCGATCATGTCAATGTTTCTGTGGCATCATATCTTAGAAAGTCATCATCAGTGTGCAGTGTCACAAGCAGACACTGTATCTTTAAGCCCTGGACAAAAGTTAAATGAAGGTCAAGAATTTTTTGTTAAAATTGAAACAACATTGGTACCAGAGAAGATTAACTAGAACAAGAGGCTCATTGGGCCTTTAAACATCAATCTTGTATGTTGCAACACCACTTTAATTAAATTTGGTATTTAACAACTATATAACATAAACTGTTTTTATCCCAGGGTCAGGCCTTTAACCAAAATATATATATATCCATGCCTCAATGTAGTAAAATGTGAATCACCTTCCATATGGAATTCCTCCAACCAAGTATGGTTAAAATTGGTCCAGTGGTTTTGGAGATAATTAAGAATAGATGACAGCTGAATCAAAGGGATTGATGACCAAGGAAAGGTCAACCTACATCATGACAATAAAAACATACACAAAACCACTTCACACAACTATTCCAGGCTGCAGCCACAACCACAAACAACTTTGGACGTTCATTCAATGAATTGAATGGTGTGGTTAAATGATTGATGGTATCCAAACGTTCTCACTTACGGTAACCTGCAGAGGTGGAAGCCTCAAACCACAAACTTTCAAAAATTTGACAATAAACCTTCTGAATGTTTAATCATGACTCAGCAAATGCACAATGCAGAGAAGACAATAATGTGAAAAGTTACAATATTTGCTTTAGTGTTGAACTTTGATCGAAAGATTTGTAACCTATTTTGACCCCAAGTCTGATGGAAAAATTGGTCTAATCAGTTTGAAGGTGCATTCAAAACTGGATGGCAAACAGCATTTCTATTTGAAAAATCCACCTTGAACTTAAAAGAAGTGTAGAAATAGCAGTTGTATCAATTGGTTTTTTTTTTACATCTTCAACAGAATACAGGCATCAACAACATAAAATTATTTTTTATTTAAAACACTGAACATTTTGTACATTTAACTTCTTTAAAACTTAACTATTAAAATAATTGGACTAAAAGAGTTTAAATTTCTTTCTTTCAGTTAACAATCATTACATATACTACAGGCATCCATAACACAATCAGTAGATTCTCTGAACACTGTCCTCCTATACTCTTTAATAGTATATAGCCTCTTAGTGTACGCTATGGAGGAAACTGTTTCTGACCTAGCTTTATCACAACCTTAGGTAAAGTAAGATTTCACTTCATGTACATGATATTGTGTAAGAGTCTGCTGTCTGATTGAAGTTCTGATGTGTCCTTCATCACTCCTTTGTAAGTATAGCCCTTGACATATTTACTCCGAGGATGAAAGCCCATAATGGTTTCCACTTTCATACCAAGTTCCTCTATGAGTCCACAAGCAGTTAGTCTAACACTGGTGTTGGTGTATATGTTACTTAATTTAGCTTCCTCAGACATTGAGGACATTAGACTGGCCAGCATGCAATGTCCTACAGGGTTGTCGAACCAGACATTGTCCATTAAAGCTGGCGTGCTATTGCTCTTTGGTCTCTGAAAGAAGGCTGGTTTTAATGGATTTCTTTTCAACATGTACAGTGACATGCTTCTTACTGGACACAGCGACTCATCATCTGGTTCCTCATACATACGAGCATGCCAGTTCCAAAATTGCATTTCATGTTTTGACCTGTCCCGCTCAGCACTAATATCGTGGTTCAAACGGTAATAACTCTTGCCATAGTCATCAACTTCCAACACGAATGATTCACCCGTCAGTTTGCGAAGAGCATCTTGCCCAGAGCATCCAAGATGAATGGCAAGGTCAAACCAAACTTTACGAAACAAACCAAGTGGAGTGTTGATATCCAGTATACCTGAGCGTATAAGTGTGCCTAGGTCTTCTTTTGTCATGGGACACTTCTTGGTTGATCGATTGGCAAAGATGCCACCTTTGGCTTTTTGCGAAAAACTTTCAATAACCATGTTGGAAGTATCCAACATTCCTACAATTGCTGCATCTTTCCATTTGTCATCAAAAGCACTCATATAGTCAATAAGAGCATTCCGAATTCCAAACAATGTTCTTGTCTTAATATTCTGTTGGCTATTGGTGGTCAAGTCTGTATAAAACTGACAAAGAACATTGTCCATTTGTCCTATGCCAAAGTTCTCAAATTCCATTGGTAAACCATTGGTGAGTAACCAGTCTGAAAAAGATTTTATTTGAACTCAATCATTGTTATGTGTACCATTGATGTAGTAAAGAAAATAAATATATAGGAAGAATATATATAACTAACAGTATCCAAGTTAACTATTATGTTCAATTATATTGCAATTAAGGTGCTAAATAGGTTTAATTTAACTGCATTTGAGGGTCAAATAATGATTTTTTAAATAAATTGTAATGCAAGATATAAATGACGTTCAATTAAAATGTTAAGAAATGTCCTGTTTATATATTTTATTTTAATGTTTAATAAAGTTTAATTGTTTCTTTAAATAAATTGCATTTCAAGATATAAATGAAGTTCAATTAAAATGTTAAGAAATTTCTGTTTATAATCTAGAAAAATTAAAATAACAAAATTTTAAATGCCATTTCAATGTTTTAGCTGTGTCACTTTTAACAACCACCTAATTCAAGAAGATATTTTTACACAATACAATAGGCATTGCAAGTTGTTTCTTATTTTTATTCAATAGCAGTTGTAGTCTTTAGAGTATCACAATAACCCCATTGGGAACCTCAGAGGTAAGTCATGACCTCTGGTCAAAGGTCAGGCACAACAAGGCTACACAGCTAGCTGGGAGAGGAGCTGTCTGGTACAGCCAACAACTGTATAATTTCACCCAGCCACTAACTGTGGTTTTACAGGAGACACACCAGGGCTGTGTGTATAGTGTCACAATCAATATCTACTCTACTGAGTTGGACGACTGCCAATATTAGGCTGTGTTAAATTCACTACACTATAAGATCTACAAGATCTGAGGTTTAAAGAAAATAAAGTCATTTGTGAATATTGTTGAATGTTGGATAGTTTCTAAAATTGATTAACAGTTGTGAATAAGGGAGTCATATCCACTATAAACCAAGTCTAGACTTACAGATTAAAACGATTCTAATACACCTAAATAAAAAATAAGTTGTTTGTACACATATCAAACAAATGAACAAAAAAATTATAAAATTAACAAAAACATCAACAGAGAATCTATCAAATGTTTTTTCTTTTACTTCGGTTTTTTTTTCATTCTTAAATTTTCATTGTATTTTTACATACCTTTTTTATCACTTTATATTCTAAAATATTTTAACAACAACAATAATGAACATGTTTGATTTAGAATATATTTACACTTTTGTTTAAAAACAATTATGTACAGTATGCTTTCTGGGTAAATTTTATATTCACTGCAAAATATATAAAAAAAAATTGGATGTAACCAGGACCTTTCAATACTAAATACTTTAGTACTGAAAGTTCCTGGATGTAACTTAAGTAGGTTAAAACCCATGTGCTTGTCGACAGGTGCTGGCTGTCTAAGATTTATGCACTTCTGGTGAACTGATATTAAGTTATATGAACTTTGTATGACCTTAAGATACTACCAACAAGATATAATGGAAATTTTCCTCTTGTTTAGAGTTATAAATACTTGTAGTTATATGCATAGTGAACATGGTATTGTGAAATACAGCCTGCGGTATTGGATATTTACTAAGGCTTATACAATTTGTACAACACTGTGTATGATACATGTATATACCTCTTGTGTAACAAGGCCAGAGATATTAGACTCTGTGCAGAGATAAACCATGTATACACAAGTGTCTGGGCCATACACAGAAACATGCTGTTAGCTTCTACAACACAATTCTGCTGCCTTTAATGATAAGACCATAAAGAGGCTACCAATAGGGGAGTCATTAAACTCAAGATCTTAATGTAACATTCTAAATAAACCATTGATTTTGTAGACCAATAAGCAACTTAAACTATCAACTGACATTTATTTAATTAATAAAAGCATTTTTGTTTTAGCCAATCTAAACTATAAATATATTTGTGATGCGGAAATTGAAGATATTCATTACTTGTCACAAAAGTGTGACTGAAGCGTTGGCCCCTCTCTGGAGCCCCTGTGTAACAGTTTATTCTGGGTGTTGTCAGAGATCTTGACAGCATACAACCAGTCTGAATATGTGACCTCATTGTGAACTACAATATACCAAGTCTGCAGAGCTGGTGTGTTACCAGGCACAAGATCAATGTAGCTGACAATCTACAGTGTGTCTGGCCGCCATATTGGCATGTTCATCACAATACGACCTCTGCCAGCCACACATTTAAAACCACCCATTATATGCCAACCCCCTGTTATTTATTCATCCTAAAGTAAAACATGTAAATTGCAGACTTGACCTATGGTACAGTGATAAAACTCTTATTTTACTGTATAACTCTTCAAAACTTGACATTTTTTATAAGTTTGAAATAGTTATAATGTTTATTTTAAATACTTTTTGCTGAATTTTACAGAAAATATTGTTCAACTTATATTTGATAAATCCAATCAGTTATGCCTAGTGATACATCAAGTTAAATTAATATTTCAATTGTTTTCTTGAATTGGTTGTTTCCTGATTAGTCCAGTGTATAATTCACTGATTAGTCTAAACAATATTAAAACATTTTTCTGATTGATATGATCAAGTGTCTGCTATTTTTTATTTAAAAACCCACTGTCAGATATTAATTATACTTTATCAATCAACAACTGTCAGATATTAATTATACTTGTAGTTAGATAATCATTCATTGCTGCTTCTGATACGTCAATCTGTACATTTTATCAATACATTTTAATTTTTAATTTTCTGACATAGTCTCTTATCTGACTAAAAAAGTCTCAATCACCATTTTTCTTCCATTTATCTTTTCTGTTACGATATTACAATAACTACTTCTGACAAACTGTTACAGCTGATACCATCACTAAATATTTAGTAGCGTGTGACTATCTACCATAGATTACTACTGGTATGCCACGAAAATTGACTCGTAGGTTATTCAATACCAGTAGAATCTGACGGTATGCCATGAAACAGCTTTTATAAGCTTCAACCAAGTACTGAAAGATTAAACACAAATGATCTGAATTAGTTGCTTAATTAAGATAGGAATGTATTTATTATATCTGTCAGTTCCTAGGTGTATTGCAGCAATATTTCTTCTATAGTTTAGTGTGGTGTGTTGATAAATCCACCAATATAACCGCCCTGAGATAGGAGGATTATTTTATCGATTTTTATACAAGATGAAGCCCCATATTGTTGGTACTGCCTGGCAGATCAGTGTTCATTCTGTGCAGTGAACAAGAAGCCAAGAGGCTCCACAAGGGTGAATCAGTTTGGTTGTTAATGTTATCACAACAGCTTCATAGTTTTTTTGGTTTTTTTTTTTTATTATTAAATAATACATAGTTTTGAATGATTTTCTGTCATATTTTTAATAGAACTACATGTTATTACTTTACACATTTTTAACAGACCTAACTGTTAATTTTTAATCTAAATATTTTTAAAACTGTAAAAAAAATTATTGAATTTTTTAATTTTCATTAAATAAATTTTTAATCTAAATATGTTTAAAACTGTAATATAATTTCCTTTTTGTAAAATTTGTCATGGAAAGTTTACTAGCAGGATAGGCTATAATTCAGGTAATATAATATGTTCATACCTTGGAAACACTGGATTAATGAGGCATTCTCTGCTTGACTGGAATTACTGACCAAGTACATGCTATCTGGGTTGTCTCCACCTGTCATCTGAACATCATTGGTGTCCCAACTTGGTGTGTAGCCTGTCAAAGGCAGGTCACTTGTAAACTCAATTTGATTTATAACATATTCATATAATTTTAAGGTCTCTTTAATTCAAACACCTTAATTAAGTAGTCTTTATTTACTTTTCAAATCTGATAACAAAATTCAATGAAAATCTTTTAAAATGAAACTAACATTTATTTGTTTGGACAACTTGAGATTCACTATTGTACACTGCCAATCATCAGTCAAATGTAGACATATCATAGTCACTTATTAAACAATGATTTAAATTCATGATAGATATTTGCCCTAATTACAACACCTAACAACACTTGATTTATCGTACAAGATGTCTGCAAAAAAACAACCTTGTCATTTTAATATCAAACACACAAAATAGGATCAAAATGACTATGCACAGCATATAAACTATATAAGTTACTAAGTTACTGAAGGGAAGGTCAAATGATTTGTTGCATTTGCATTAAATGACTCAAAGAAAGGTTTTAAAACTTTTGCATTTAAATCTTTTCAATCGAACATATCTTCAGATTATTTAATGCACACAACATTTCATCTAATGAGCTGTAAATAGATATGCATACAAAATCTGTAGTTGATCTAGACATTCAAGTCCCAGGTCACATTCACCTTACTCTGATTTTGGGTGATAAACACATGTTCCAAGTTTAATGAAGATATCTTGCAAGACAAAGAACATTATGGTCCAGACAGAAGTGAATTAGGAAAACCAAAAGAAGAAGAAACAGCACTATAACAATGTCTTCCCCATTCTTCAAAGGGAAGTAATTCATTTACACTTCTCTTTAAATGATAAGTACAAAATAAATAAATGATAGCACACGTTATATAATTAATTGTGAGGTTGACATTATTTGTTTGGTGGTTTATATCATTTAATCTGAGAAACAATCATTTAATATGCACAAAAACAATTAGAATAAAGTGTAAATGAATTAAACCTTCAAATAAATTAAAGATCTACATCTTTAAACAGGTACAAGTACTTGAAATGGTGTAATTATTTGAGTTTCTGTAGACCTGGCATTACATAGAGATGGGTTATAAGATATTAATACAAATCAACTATTAAGAAGAACCACAGCATCTTTACAGAACAGGCCACGATTGTACGAAGATCAATACTTTTCAGAACAAGCCATGATTGTACGAAGATCAACATCTTTACAGAACAAGCCATGATTGTACAAAGATCAACATCTTTACAGAGCAAGCCACCATTGTACAAAGATCAACATCTTTACAGAACAAGCCACGATTGTACGAAGATCAACATCTTTACAGAACAAGCAATGATTGTACGAAGATCAACATCTTTACAGAACAAGCAATGATTGTACGAAGATCAACATCTTTACAGAACAAGCCATGATTGTATGAAGATCAACAGAAAACACATAACAAGCCATGATTGTATGAAGATCAACAGAACACAACAAAGCCTATAGATAACAACAGTTTATCTTTTCCACAAATAAAGAATGCACACAAACTGAGGACAATTACAGCCCAAGGATGCCAGGATGGTCATCCAATATAAAATCCAGCCTCATTATCAAACCACTAATTGAAGCCTTCTCAATGCCACTCCCAATCATTTGTGAGGTAGATTTCAGAATATTTCTTTTTCTAGAATCACAATGGTGTAATCACAATGTAACATACAAGATAAATTCTATATTTTTATTTTAAAATCAACTAACATGTGAAAATTCTCATCATTATGTACACAACATATGTATTGACATTCTTATCAAGTAAAATCATCATGTGGTCATAAGTACCCTTTATATCCCTTTCAGAAGCACACTTAACTACAGGAAGAGCACTTTATTGCCATTATATTACAACTCTTCATATCCACTATAGAATGTGGCCTCATGGTTCACATTTGCAGCTTAATTCAAATATAGTTCCCCTGACTTACTCTCTCACATGGTGTAGATTCTCACACTGTAAATCACTGGTTCCAAACACCTTGCAAGCTACTAAATTACTGTAGTAATTATCTCAGTCACTGTAATCCCTCACTCATTAAAGTAACTCATTAGTATAGTCATTATAATCACTCACTCAAAATAGTCACTACTCACATTCACTACAATTACACCATTAACTCAGTCACTGCTGTTACTCACAATATATTACTCATGCAATCACTGTAGTTACTCTATATATAGCAGCTCATCAAACTCAGTCACTGTTGTCACTCACAATATTTAATCATGCAATCACTGTAGTTACTATATATATATAGCAGCTCATCAAACTCAGTCACTGTTGTCACTCACAACAGTAACTTACCCACTGAAGTCACTCACTTAATATAGTAACTTACCCACTAAAGTCACTCACTCAATATAGTAACTTACCCACTAAAGTCACTCACTTAATATAGTAACTTACCCACTAAAGTCACTCACACACTATAGTAACTTACCTACTAAAGTCACTCACTTAATATAGTAACTTACCCACTAAAGTCACTCACACACTATAGTAACTTACCCACTAAAGTCACTCACACACTATAGTAAC
>JAUMGZ010175330.1:0-14525 GCA_032359645.1 Pododesmus macrochisma | reverse complement strand
CAAGGCCTAGGGAATGTTATACATTGTGTGTATTGTAATTGATGATGAGAGTATTCTTCCTATTGTGTTATAAACTTTATATACAGATGTATGGGTTGGATTATTTGTATTTTCTTTTCAGCAGAAACCTTTGCAATTGATCTGAGTTATCATGTTATCCAGCTCATATGTCTGAATATCTATAGTGCCAATCTCATAGGGTTTTTAAATAAATCATATTTACCACATTTTCTTGTTTGTTGTCTTGAGCTATTTGAGGAGTTAATTAATCATATTTGTCAAATAGTAGGTTAATTCCTCGCGTTTCTCCGCTTTTATATTAGTTATCGAGCACTGGTATTTCATGTTGTAATTTTTCACGTGCTACGTGGTGTTGTTTGAAGACAGAAAAATGGCGACGTCACAGCTATGAGAAAAAAATGCGCATGCGAAAAATGTTGCACATATGCCTGACACCAAACACACGGTGATATACCTAAACTTGTTGGACAGTCAAATTACCAAGAAGAAAACACATGTCATCAAGCACTGGTCGTACGAGTCTCCGGACGAGTCTTTACATGACACTCTGGGGTGACCAAATGTTTATTCTTGAATTAAATTTCTATATTTCGGGTCCAGACTTCGAAAAACATTGTTCTCTATGATCAATGTTAGAACTTATGCAAACATTATTGTCACTTCAAAAGTTGATTCAGTTAAAGATATTAAATTTCGCCAATTTTCCTCTTTTCGATTGTGCATGTGGCGTCCCTGGATCCCTAGCCTTATTTGTTGAACAAACATGAATTTACGTTCACCTCGAATGGTTCCCTATTGAATGCTCAAATATTGTTGAGAAATTGAAAAGTTGATACAAGGGTATATATAATAGTAAACATCAACCTCAAAGCCAGTACGGTTATTTTTACCTCATAAACATTTGGTTCTCGATTGTTAAGGTTATGATTTATGCTCAAAATACGTGTTAACACATAACTACGGAAATACAGAAATATACTGCACAAGTTTCCCGAAAACAGCAGTAAGAATGAAAAATTGTAATCAAAATTTAAATATATATATATAATTATCAATAAGACTTATTATTAAACAAATAACAATAAAAAAGAGTACTGCAGAAGTCGGGGATAATGTAATTTATTCTCGCTATTACGACATTTTATATCGTAATAACGACTTTTCTTTCGTAATAACGTGTTCCCTTGTAATACCGTCTTTTATCTCGTAATTACTTTTATCTCGGAATTACCATTTTTGTCTCGTTAATACTTTTATCTTGAGATTACGACTTTTTATTTCGGAACTACAACATTTTCTCTCGTTAATAGTATATGCCTTTTTAAAACTATGCCCAATAGGCTTTCGGTATTATTTATAAGCAAAAGACTGACTGAATTTACAATAATGAAATTAATGTGTTAACGTTTACAGCGCTTAGTCTCAGATGCACTAATTAAAAGATATGAACACTGTGTGTGATATAAAAAAAAACCTTTCCCGCGTGCGTTGCTCTGTGGACGTAATTAAATTGGTATTTGTATTTGTTGAGAGTTGTGGGTAATCAGTAGATTATTCGTTTCATATGTCATAGATAATGAGATCGGTAACAGTCAATATATGAGAGAGTGCACTTTTAATTATATATTATCATCAGCTTTATTATATATCGCATGTGTGTTTACACTGATTGAAAAGCGGACTTCAGTCGTGTAGAAGTGAGTACACTTCACATGTCACGGCACACGCATTTCAATACATATATAGGTCACGGTTATAATATTGATAATTGACTTATATAAAAAAAACATTCTCCTTTGACGCAAATTAATATCTATCCGCATCATGTTGATATATTAATACGAAAAGCAAATTAGAGCACACAACACATGATCTGGAATAGAATAAGGAAAGACGTGGCTTTAAATTAAGTTAGATCAAAATGTTTGCCGTCGGAAGCAGACTTATATTTCTTCATAACAACTTTTAAATGGACGAGGATATTACAGCAAGTTGAGAGAAAAAGAAACTTTGAGTTAATGTACGTACAAGATAACTTATACGGCTTGCAATCTAAGCTGATATATTCTTGCGTGAAAACCAAAAGAACCACAAAAAAGCCGAGTTCGTGTTTCTACAGAAAAAAGGATAATTTCTAAAACAGCATTGGGAAACTACTCCATTAGTTGATCGTACCGTACGGTTCAGAATAGATACAGAAAATGGCTTTCATTTTTAACAATGTCTTCATATTAGTCACAATAATCAGTGTCTGTGGGGGACAACCTTCTGCCAGTTCTACAACCAGACTTTACAGTGCGTTGATGAACGGTTATCAGAAATACGTCAGACCTGGCCTAGATTACATGGAGCCTGTCCTGGTTGAGGTAAAATTCAGCATGGCCGCTATCAGGACATTCAATGAAATTACGAGCAGGTTCTCTGTTTGCGGTTTTTTCACGATTAAGTGGACTGACGAACGATTGATATGGAACCCGTCATTGTTCAATGGTACCGACTCGATTTTGTTGCCCCAAAAAAGTATATGGATTCCACATCTAATGCTGGTTAATCCGTTCGAGAATTTAAAAATGTTAGGTTTTGATGACGTGATCATGCGTGCGTTTCCAGACGGGCATGTAGTTTGGACCGTCGCAGGAGTGTTTGATTCCGTTTGTGATCCCGATGTGACGTACTTTCCATTCGACAAACATGAATGTAGACTCGCTTTCATTCCCTGGGGTTACAGTCCAAAAGAAGTGGAAATTGAAACCCCTACCAAAACCTTTGATCTATCATTTTTCATGACTAATCCGCTTTGGAATCTCGAAAGCACGAATATGTCCGTACAATTCCACCAATTCTTGAATATGATGTCGCTAAATGTTGTTTTCACTCGAAGACCAGATTACTTCATCGTCAACGTAATTCTTCCTCTCACGTTTATCTGTTTCATCAACCTATTCGTATTTTTACTTCCTGCCGATTCCGGAGAAAGAGTTGGATTTTCTATTACCGTGCTTCTTGCCATCGCGGTGTTCATGACAATTCTTTCAGATACCTTGCCTAAAAACTCAAAACCTAACATACCGATTATTTGCTATCTTTTGTTACTACAAATGGTCATAAGCGTTGTCATCATGGCCTGTACTATATTTAGCCTCCGATTCTACACGAGAGATGACTCGCGCAAACCAGTCCCAAAATGGGTCGTTTCCATGGTGATCTGTTGTAAATGCAACAAACGTAAAAAGAAAGTATGCAACTCCTCTTTGACTGCACGCATGGATAACTACAACCACGCGCAACTACCCAACAAGGACGTGAAAAGACGCGACCAGGGAGATCTGAAATTAGAGGATATGGATATGATCAAGATAGCTGGTGACGATATACCCACTGGCGAACTTTTCTACGACAGAATCACTTGGCGTGATGTGGGGCATGTTTTTGACGGTATATGTTTGTTTGTGTTTTGCATTTTGATAACTGTGGCTTCTGTTACTTTCCTGGTGTATTTGGCAACGACTGGTAAAGTAAACATCTTAACGGGGTAATCAAGTGACCAGTCGTTATGCAATATCTTACATATTGAAATTATCATAAGAAAACTATAATACTTTGACTAATTAAAGTTGGTATTTTAATAACAACAGAGGACCACTTACCGGTTTAATTCTAGTATATCAAATGAACCACTTTCTATATTCAAGTACACAGGTATATGGACTTATTTAACGTTCTTTTTCGTGCATTCATAACATGTACGGAATGGCAAAAGAATCATATAAGTATTATATGGACAATCTTGTATTTTTTTTTATCATTAATTGTAATAAATTGTAAGTAATTTCTGATTTAATGTCCATGAAATACGTATGTCTATTTTTATGTATATAACCTGTTTAATCTTTCAATGATAAGTGTGTATATAACCATGTTGTGCTCATCCAACCAAAAGCTTGGTTATCAGTAACCGTTCGATCTGCTTCCCTGCACTTGAACATGTATTGGGGTGGTAATGGTGGGGTTTAACTGCCCAAGACGACACAGAAAGAGGTCATATATAGCTTCCAAATGAGCTCATCCAAGTGAGAGAAATTGAAAGGCAGATGTCATATACAGATTAGCATGTCTTTTGGAAGGGACTGAATATTGGCGATACACTGTTAAGGGATTCTTTGCTTTAACATCTTGGCACGATAAAGATCCCCTTGTATATTGTGCTTCCACCATTACGCTAGTGGAATGTACTATCTGTTCCTTTTCTATTGCTTTAAGTCCCATTAGTGAAGTTTTCAAAGGAAACGTAACTCCACAAGGTTACGTCGAAATATAATGAATAAGCTATGAAACTGTTAAATAGATTTACACAAACCGTGATAGATATTATGAGATGAGAATAATTTTGACTTACTATCGCAGCTTTGTGGTGTTATGACTGAGAGAGCTGGATATTCCAATGGGTAGTAATGTTCCTTCTACCACTTTGACTAAGCGTGTAAATAGTTAAGACTAAAACACTGTAGGTCGTGGAGGCCTTATGTCTTCTTCGTAGGTTGGCATTCTGGACATATGAATTACGTAAAATACCAAGGTCAAAGTCACCTTTATAACCTAGACATTGTTATCAAAATATCTCCGTAACCGTAATAAGGGAGAAGTAAGGGTAAGAAAATGTTTCGGACCAGATACCACACCTTTAATATGTATTGATATTGAGGTAACCGTATGGAGTTGCGTTTCACCAAAAATGCCGTAAGTTGCAGAATCTTCACAATTCGTGTTTTGTACATATGACCTTGATAAATGTCAAAATAACCTTTTAACCTTAGGTCAAACTAACTTCTGAACCGTAGTTTATAGAAGACGACTAAAGTGTGGAAGTGATTCGAACTAAAAAAACAGATTACCACATACCAAATAGGTACAGGAGATATTAATACGACGGGACAAATTCATATAGCAGGAAAGCATTACTCTTCGCAAACACTCAGTTTATCTCCCAGATTTTAATATAAGTTTAATGTTTCTGTAATTATTTGTATTTGTTTTGTTTTTTTGTGTTTTTGTTAACCTGGTGGTCATTTTGTAGATTTTGTTATGGCACCTTCTCTGCATTGTTAAATGAAAATTCACTGTTATACTCGGTCTGTTGCATGCATGCAATCTTCAACATGGAAGATTGTCGCAAATGATCAAGGGCGGCCATCTTATTGTTTAATATAATTTGTTTTCTTGTTTTCTCCTACGTTGAAGTATATGTTTGTTTGTTTGTTTGTTTAATTGGGGTTAAACGTCCCTTTAACTCATGTTTAGGTCACATAAAAACGATGTCTGCTTGTGACAGTGCGCAGTGATGCGACTTTATAGTGTTGTCGCACTGAAATATCACGTCGCAGACACATTGACTTGATACTTCACACAGTCACATTATACTGACACCGAGCCAATAAGTCATCCTCCTATCCAGTAATGCTGAGCACTTAGCAGGAAACGAGAAGATGACGCGGCCCCGGCCCTGAATCGAACCAGTGCCTGCCGGATCACGAGGCGATTGCTCTATCTGAGCCCCCGCGCCGGTGAGGTAGATGAAGACTTGACACTAACTTGAAAAAGTGTACATTGTGAAAATTTACTTTAAATATGTGTTCATATCAATCTGATATGTAAAATCACTTTAAATAGGTCAGCTTTGTCAATGAGATCTAGTTTTGGATCTTTTTTGCTGCAAAAGATTTAACCAAAGTAAGTACATGTACTTACATAAAAAGAGGAAACAATTTCTTAAATCTTAAATCAGTTCTATGTGAGCGTCAATAGTTAGCCGTGGTCCCTGGTTTCTATTACGACTATTATAATTGTATTGTTTTGAATCAATGTAAATTCTTTCGTACAATGTTCAAAATATTAATGCTTGAGTGATGTATTCTTTAAGTAGAGAATACACCATATGACAAGATGAAACGCACCAAAGCATGCAAAACAACCAACAACAGCACACAGACACACCTTTAAAATCATCTCTAGATTAATCTGTACATATGTGCTACATGTACACACAGGTAATGCATTTTAATTTTCCATTTAAATCGTTTATTGCTGAGCGATTCAGCCAGGTATATAAAAGGTTTTCATAAGCCTTAATATATAGTAATAGTCTTTATATGGAAATACAAACATGTGTCCTCAAACCTTGCCAAAGCATTTCACTCATGACCGTGTCTACAGACGCATGGTAACGCATAAGTAACATATACACGCCTCGTGTCTAAACCGTGATAGGTCAAACGTTCTAATATCATTATCCCACAAGGATATTCACATCAGCGTTGAGAAGTTTTCAGGACAACATAAAATAATAGAAAGTTTACATGAATATAAAGAGTGTATCCATATATTTTTAAATATTTGGTCTTGTGAACCTGTATACTTCAGTAAAGAGTAATTTATACGTAAAACCTAGACGATATTCAAAAGGAAGAAGCGGCGACTAGAATGGGAAAAGAAAGCAAAAGGGGTAGTTAAGAAAGAAGGATAAGCCAATGCAAAGGCGTTTCCGCCTACTCTTCTATCGAACTTTTGCATGGGTATCTTTATCGTGCCCGTGGGTTAAAAACCCCTGTACGTGGGACCGCCAGCTTAGCGTCCCATCCGAAGGACGTACCGATCTTTGCCTGGCATCTACCCTTCAACCTTGATGACTTAGGTGACCCTACCGGCTACCAGCCGCCAGCATAGCTCTTCGGGCCACGAAGTCACGCAAACTTCCCTACCGCGATAAGGTGTCATGCACAGGGAAGTTTTTTAATTACAAGAAGTATATGATATCGTGTTATGACATTCAACAATACATAACCGTTTAGTTGTCCTTTGTGAAAGAGGCATTATTTTTTCCTTTAGATGTTATGGCAAAAAAAAACAATACATTCACATATATGTATATCAAACATTACAGCACTTACATTAAGGATATAAAGCTTTCTCTTTTTCGTTTTCTTGTCTTTCACACCATTTAATTCATGAGTGTTTGGTTAGTTCTTCCGTGGTGGTGGTTTGCCATGGAATATTTATAGTAAATTAAGTGTGGTTTTATTTCTATTCGATATTTTTTGGCGTTTTCCTTAGCGTCGGTCCCTCAATTGATTCAGGTGTCATCCCTCCTAAGTTAAATCTTAATGGGACATGCGGACGATTGTTTGTTTTGTTTTATTGGGTTTAGCGTCCCTTTAACTCATTTAAGTCATATCGAGACGGTGTCTGCTTGCGACAGTGTGCACTTTTGGCGTTATGGTAACGTTGCAGATTCCCCCAACCCATTTTTTTAATAGTTTTAATTGGGTTTAGTTTTACTTACTGTTATATGAATAAAATGTTAAAATAACGTCACAGAATTTTCTTTGTGCTGAGTAATTTTGATGTCATAGTAATATTTTTTTGTTATGTTTTAGAATATTTGCTTTACAAAATTAGATTTACTCATTTTATATAAAACGCTCTGATAACGTTTTAGTTTGTTTGTTTGTTCGTTTGTTGATTGGGGTTTAACGTCCCTTTAACGCATGTATAGGTCATATCGAGACGGTGTCTTCTTGCGACACTGAGCACTTATGGCGACTTCATAGTGCTGTCACACTGAAATATCACGCCGCAGACACATTGACATGATACTTGACTCGGTCACATTATCCTGAAACCGATCCAACCAGTCCTTCTCCTACCCAGTAATGCTGGGCGTTTAGCAGGGAGCGAGAAGATTGCCTAATTTTAATGTCTTAGGTTTCGACGCGATAACGATTCAATAATGTAACCTTTTTTTTGAATGCACATTGCATATAACGTAGATTATGTGTAACGTTACATTAAGATTATGACACATTTGTAGTAACTTCAAAGAATTTCGGTATAATCTGATAAGATTTATCTAATTTTTCAATTGGAAAAAGTGAAGAAAATTAACATATAATTTCCCATTCGATTCCATTTCATTCAATCCGACATACCCAAATGTGTATTTTTTTTGTTTATTTTTGATTTATACGAATTATCTTACATCATATGAATTGAATTATTAACAGTGTGCATTGCATTTCAGTCAATTTTGTTTTTAATATAATATACCTCTGTGTCGAAAATCAAAGTCGATTATTCCTCATTTTTATTTGTACTTATCTAACATCTACTGATATTGTGAAACGTTTATTGAAATTTTCATAAACATCTAATATACACTTTTAAATTATTGCTGACCTGTGAGCATTCTTAACGTCCCTTCAACTCACGTATAGATCATATCTGTTCGGTGTCTACTTGTAACAGAGCGTACTTACAATTTGTGATTTTTTTTCTCAGTTTATTTATTTATTTTTATTTTTTTTTATTTATATGAAATATCTTAAATCAGGCATATGAATTAAATTATTAACAGTGTGCAATGCATAATTTAATATATATAACAACACATATTGGGGGTCGTTTAATGAAATTGCATAAACATCTAGTATATACGTTTTTTAAAATGATTGCTGACCTGTGAGTTTCCTTAACGTCCCTTTAACTTATGTATACGATGTCTGCTTGTAATAGAGCTAAGGCATAGTGCTGTCTCACTGAAATATCACACTGCAGACAGATTTACATGATACTTGACTCGGTCACATTACACTGACACCGATCCAACCAGTCCTTCCCCTACCTAGAAATGCCGAGCGCTTAGCAGGGAGAGAGAAAATTGCTTAATATCTTTGGCCTGGCAATTTAACTTATTGATTCACCTTGAGGTTTACTCAAATATTTGCATACTTTCAACGTTTCAGTTACGTTTTGACAGGTAGTTTTCAAGAAAGCTGATTTGCAATTTGCATATTAAATGTATAATATTCACAACTACATGCCAACCAACCTACATGTATCATAGTGGCAACTTTGACATATATATTCACCGGGAACTGTTATCAGATGTTCACTCAAATTTAGAGTCATAATATTAAGAAAGGCACGCCTAGTTGTCTAGTATATAAAAGTGTTGTCAAAAACTGCTGCATGCTTCAATAGTTTGCGAAATTAGAGATTAAAGCGTTAAACGTGATAAAAGTGCGAAAAACATCAATTTTATCTTTTCTTTGCTTGATTTTAGAATGCAAACATTAGACTCAAAGAACCGCGCAGCAGTTTTCATAAATATCCTTTGTGTAGTCTTGCACTTTGGGCTTTGAGTTAAACACCGCACAGTAAAAGTTGTTCATTAAAGGGCTAAGATTTCGGGTAAGGGTTGTAACTCTTGTGTGGTTAACAACGGCACTAATGCTTAGAATCGTGATATTAACATGTTCAACTATGATCGAGAATTCAAGGCTTGGGTTTAGTATAAATAGATCACGAACATGTCATGCCGTTTATTGGCAAATCTAAAGGGTAGAAGGCATCAGTTGAAAAGTGTTGATCTTCAATGATTCGGAGTGACATTTACGTGACATTTGGACCTCAACAGTAACGTTACTGTATATTGACATGGACTTGTCAAACACGTATTTTTATAGGGCAATTACTTTGTTTATCATTGTGTGGATTTTTAAACGGTTGTTGGTTTCGAAGTTTTCATTCACATAAGCAAAAGTTTTAGAAATTGTGACTGATTTTAGTATTCATATCCTAGTACCAACACACAACATTCATTGGTTACTTTTGTCACCCCAGTGTACATAATTAAAATGTAAGTTAAGACTTGTTAAAGACAATTTGTATTGGTGTCAATATTTGTAAAAGATTATTTCATATAGATCATGTATGTGAATATATGGAATATACAAAAATACAAAAATATGGAGTATAAAAAAATATTAGAATACAGAATGATTCAATACAATATAAGCACTATAAACCATGATTACATGACCCAGTAGCTTTATCCGGGAATATATATGTGTTGAAAAAATGAAGCATGAAGATCAACCTTTATTTGTATTTCCAATAAATATTCATTAAATTTATTATGATACAGTTTAATATTTTTACACATTCAAACTAAACACATGAATATTTCACACAATCTTGCTCGCAGTCAACTGCAATGCATTCATAAATATATTAAAATAACCATAACCAACAAGTTAAGCAAAAGTAAGAGAAGAAAAGACATTGACACATCAACAATGACTGCACCAAACAATTCAGTACCAGAATAAAAACAAGAAATTAAATTGACATCACAACAATCCTAAAGACCTCAGGAAGCTATTAATTCAGACTGCCTTAGAAAGGTCACCCAATACAAAAACAGACAGCTCCATTATTACTCAGTTATTGAAGTTTTGGTTTTCCTACTTCCTGTATGAGAAACAAGGTCTTAAAGTATTGACATATATTTGAAAATTAAATTAATACAAATTATAAAAAAAAATCAGTAGGTTTGTCAGAGGAGAATGTTCATTACTTACTTAACATATACCATAAGATTAAAAACAAATCACAATATCTGTTAGCTATGAATGTGACATTTCATAAAGTAAATATTTGTGGACAAATTAATCAATGTTATGTTCCTTGCCATGTGTAGATTTGCAGCAAGATTTATAAATGAGAAACCTGTATAGGATACTATGACTGTGGGCAGAGATGACATTTTCAATTCACCTTATATAGAGTCTTAAAATACACTCAGACAAGTTCCAAAGCGTGCATGTACTTGTAAATACACTTTTTGAAGATATTTTGTCATTTAACAGTCAATACATGTCACTAAAAGATGATTACCTTTGGTCCATTAAAAATAATTATTGATGTCCACAATTTGAGTATACATGTACAACTAGTATCAAGATGAAAACCCCACTTTTGACTGAGAAGATGCAGTAACAAGAAGAAATTTTTATATTGGTAATGCATGATCAGAAAATCTTACTTGAAATTTGTGAGAGAAAAATGGCTTAAGCTATAAATTCAAATAAACCAAAACGAGAGAGAGAGAGAGAGAAAATAAGCAAGAAGGCTAATACACAGTTTTGAAAATTATTTGAACTTCAATTATTAGTACATTTTTAAAGTGATAAATAGCAAATACAATATTAACCGATACATAAATGTTCCAAAGCGCCCTTCTGATATATGCAATGAGTCTTAGTATTGGTGCTGTATTAACAAATCTTTGAGTTACCTCATTTAACTCATGTATCAATCCTTAAGATAAGACTTCTACAATTTGACGCATTTGGCTATAATCCCTTTTATTTGTTTCAACACCAGTTTCTGGAATCATACATTCACCTAGTAAATTATTACTTCTGAATGTCCTTCAGACACCCTTTTCTTCTAGCTTGTATCATATCCTGTACGAAAAAGAGAAATATTTAAATTATCACCAAAAGAAATGATGACAATTCAATAAACAACAGACTCATAGTTTGGGTTTTTCATAGTGGTTCTGGTTAATAATTATAATACAAGAATTCAATATGCATTTGCTTGAAGAACATCTTTTAGTTAATAGTAGTAGTTTAAGCCATTTTAATGTTTTTATAAACTATATAGTTACATAGTTACATAACAAGTGGTTAGATATCAAACTAACAAGGACGAGAACTATATACATGTACATGCATTCAATCTATTTAGTTCAAGTTATACTCAAATCAGTATGGATCACTTTTGTTGATTTGTTTATTAGATTTGATATGTACTGTGGCATCTTTTATCAATGTTAAAATCATTGTAATGCATATATACATATTCCTTATGTCAGGAAATGAATAAAAAATATGTTTGTAACTGCATAATGTTATGTAAAATGAAGAAATCATAAAATGAAAAATTGTTAGTTTGCAGTTGCCTAATTCAATAATTGCAGTGGCTCAGAGGTAGAGCGTTATTTTCGCGATGGTTGGCTGGTGTTAGAATCCCAGGCAGCGGTTTCGAATCCCGGTCACCTAAGATGTTTGAATTAGGCAATCTCCGCACTCCCAGCTAATTATATATATGCTCTCAGCATTTCTGTTTAGGAGAAGGACTGGTTGGCTCAGTGTCAGGATAATGTGACCAATTGAAGTATCATGTCAATGTGTCTGCGGTGTGATATTTCAGTGAGCGAGCAATATAAAAGTGCCATTAATGTGCACTGTTTAAAGCAGACACCGTCTTGGTATGACCTACACGTGAGTTAAAGGGACGTTAAACCCCCACAAAAAGCCCAAACAAGATGCCTACCTACACAGTAAAACCTGTAAAAAGGATCGTATTTATATTCTTTTTTACTCCTTTCCCTTTTATTTTTCACTTATTTCTTAATCCTATTTCTTGTAAATATTGGCTTTGAATGGTATTGGATGACAACTATTAGTGTAAAGAATAATAATAAACAAAATCCTACCTACCTACCTACCTACCTACCTACCCACACAAGAAAGGGATGGATATGCAATTGCAACTGCAAACACATTTTTTTTCATGATGGCCTATATATGTAGCTAATTTACCTTGATCTTGTCACTGTTTTCTCATATATTCCTTACTTGTTCTCTTTATGCCTATATTACATGCATTATGAGGAATACCTGAAATGAGAATACAGAATAATTTACGAAAAGATAGTAAAGTAATTCATGATAAAATGTTCCTTCATGTCACACTCGTGACTAATACAAAAGATGTTAAAGCTATACATGTGCATGTTATAGGTAATCTTCAATTCTCTCACTCGAGCTCTATGCTAAGCACTAAGTATTTCTGGGTAGGAGAAGGACATATGTTACATCTGTGTTAAGATAAATTGACCAAAAAATGTATCATGTCACTGTGTCGGTGGCGTGATATTTCAGAAAGACATCAATATAAAGTAGCCATAAATACGCACTGTTACAAGCAGACACCGTCTCGATATGACATATACATGAGTTAAAGGAACGTTAGATCACAACAAAACAAACAAGCATTGTTCAGTAAAGTAATTTTGTTATGTTTACTTGTTCAGTTTAAATATAACATATATATGATGTCATGTCCTAATGTCTAGATCCCTGAAACTGTGAATTTTTACAAATCTAATTAATATGTACCGATTGTATAAACAACTGATTGTTAAAAGTTTGAAATAGAATTTGCAAATATATTAATAACAAATTAAAAAAAATAACTTTCCGATTTGTAGTGTCAAGCTTGCCATGCTTATGTCAATTGTTTTTATTATCATTGTACTTTCCCCGGATGTGATATTCAATTTATGAATTTTTATCCGGAACCTTACAGATACAGCTACAGATACTGTTTACGTGTTTCCGCATAGGAATCCTGTTCTCTTTAGTTCCTCTCAAGCTCCCAGATAAGCCAAATCCCTTTATATATAATAAACTGATCATAAGGCACAGACAACCGTTTCAAGCATTACCCCCCCCCCCCCCGACCTCGTAAACTTGATTGTGTTATAGGGGTGGGGGGATCGGTGTTTGAACATTTGTTGGAAATCGTAATCGATCATCCGTTAGAACTGATTGCTACTTCCAATGCGATGTAACCTATTAAGAACCGTCTTAATCAATCTATTCTTTAACATGCTTTCTCCTCTTTTGTTGGCAATTTGTCTTGCAATATCAATCAATTATTTCAGAAAAAGCACTATTAAGTATGAATTGAAAATCATGTTATCATTGCTTAATTAGTTTGGTATAAATATACCAGTTTGTTATCAGACAACCAATAATTAATTAAGGAAACTAGGACAATATGCTTTATAAAACATTGAAATGAAATAATAGTTTAAGTTCAACGGATTATGATCATCGTTTATTATGTTTCATAATCGATTATCGGAATCGGTACATGCCAATTACTAATTAATCGACCATTACTGATTATCGACCCATCACTTGGAGGGGCAACTGATTAAAAACTCGTGAGACATGGTCATGAGCTAGATAAATACTTTGATTCATTCTAATTTCTTGGTTCATAAATGTAAGAAAGATCAACTTAATTAATATATTAGATTTTACTTCTCTTCTCTTTCTCCTTTTTTAAATTGGCTGTAAGTTCTCCTTTTCAATTAAAATCGAGTTTGATTATCCCCGTGCTTTCGAAGAAAAGAAGGGGCATTGTGATTAACTCTTAATCTACCGTCGGCTTTAATTATCCTGGGCCTGTACTTGTAACCCCTCAAAACATGGTATGAGACAATGGAGCTCGAAACTTTGGGACATAGCAGACAAAAATATATGTACATGTATGGTGAAGTGCATAATAATTTCGGACTTTTTATATGACCCATAGGGACCTGGATTTTGGGGGTCAATTGTTCATTAAATTATAGACTTATAGCTATAGCATATCAAAGCAAACATTAGTTTGGTTTCGGGGGGGGGGGATACCGTTTCAAAATAACATATCAATTGCAACAGAAATCAAATGATGATCGTACAATATTTTGCAAGATAAATTTTTACCCGGCGTTAATTGGACAAAGCCATATGTGACGCGCCATGACATTTTTGGCCCAAATGAGGCAATTGTCAAACAATGGAAATGACGTCACAAACAATCAG